>WAAG01042483.1:196366-273343 GCA_013390105.1 Tichodroma muraria | reverse complement strand
CCTGGCCTGCTCCCCCTCCCCCCCCCAGGCCCCGACGGCCACGTGGAGGGAGGGGGAGCAGGGAGCGGTCAGCAGGAGCTGTTACCTTTTCGCCAGCCGGAAACCAAGAGAGAGCATTGATTCCCGCGTTCGCATTTAAAAGGTGTATTCGTAAAAGGCGTACCCACGCTTTCATTGGTTTTATCAAGTGTCAGTAATATACATTGGCCAATCACGGCCAAACTACTACACTTCCAAATATTTTTGAGCAGTAAAACGTTTGTGTTTCTCCTTTATAACAAAGTCAATTTGTAATAATTTTACAATAATCTGCTCCTTTTTCACTAAGTCTGTCAGGAATCTTGCAAATATGCCAGAGTGGATCATGACACCACAGACTGTGAGGGCTGAGGCTCTCCTCTTCCTGTTCCTCTTCCTGATATTCCCCAGAAACAACAGTCCCTTCTGACTCATTCAGTGTTGTGGGACTGCTTTGCTCTGTCTTTGGTTAAATATGTTAATGAGACATTAAACGAATGAAAATCTTATTTCTGGGCCATATTACCTGAGCAGCCTTGTCCTTGGAATATATTCTTTATTCTGTACCCAAAAGCCTGAAATGCCCAAACGGAACTCTCTTTCGGGAGAGAGATCCATTGACAAGGAACGAAGGAAATGAGCAAAAGGAAAATCCCCAAAAGCAAAGAGCTCCACACCCACTGGGTACGTTTCTGGCTGTGTGTGCTTTATGACACATTTCTTGCAGCAAACTCTTTGAGTCCTTCCGGCAGATTTCTCATGCCCTGCCTAGATCTATGGCTTGGGTAATGACTGAGTCAGATCCTGGAGAGGTGGCACTGCACACTGTAGACCAGTCTTTGAAATGCTCTGTGCAAACCTGGCCAGCAGGTATTTTGGGAGCAACACATAACTATAAAATTGACTAAGTATTCTCCCAAGGATTTCTTGTCACTGTTGCTGTCAGCTCGTGCTTGAAGGCAAGCTGCAGATGTTCCCATTGCTGTTTAAGTGGCTCTGGAAATCTCGCAGTACAATGTGCTTTGGGTTGAATCTGTCTGGAATGTGCTGAAAGAGAAACTGCCTCTGTCATCACCCTTTTTACCCAATGAAAAGTGTTGCCTGGTGTTCTAGAGGAGGTCTGGCTGAAGAGCTACCACATACCTGTATGCTTGGTTATTCTGTCCTCTGACAGGGATTTTTTCATTGTTTCTGGTTTTCTTTGGGACGTGAAGCTGCTGATGAGAGTTTTTCTTAACACAGTTATTCTTAACTGTAATAAGATTTTAGTAATGCTTCAAATGAAGAACCTAATCCAGTTTTAGACACTGCACAGTGGCATGTGGAAAGCAACAGAAGAAGCCTGAAGGAAAACAGTAAAAGCAACCTGGAAGGCAAGATTCAGTCATTAGAACAGTTTTGTTGGGATGACAGCACTTAGAGTACATAATATTCTTCAAGAATATAAAAGGAAAGAAGAGAGTAATCTCTTCCTTCTGTCCGTAGTGGACAGGAACAGAAATTAATGGAGTTAAATAGCAGCAAGAAAGATTCAGTTTAGGCTTTAAGGAAGAGCTTTAAGGAAGCACTCAGCTGGATTGTGTGAGGAGGTTGTGCCACATCACTGAAGGAGAGCTGAGTGAGTCAGGAACGACACAGCTACAGATAATTATGGTGCATGTAACACACGAGGGCTGTTTCCCATCTGTTTTCTCTGTGTCTCTTCTCACACTGTGCCTCACAGGCAGTTGGAGCCTGTTGATTAATGAAGTGGCAGTACTTTTGCCAAGTGGGTTGTTTTTATAGATGCCGATAAACCCTGGGATGGGAGGGCACATCTCACCTGCTCGGAGCTGCAGGACAGACCCACATTTCCCTGCTCAGGTCACAGCTTGAGCAGTGACAGGACAGCAGGGCTTTAGAGGAAAGGCTTTCCTTCTCCCACACAAAGAGATTTGGATTTAGCCCTACTGGGCAGGGTTATGATCACCTTGCTTTGATACAAGTTGACTTTGCAGAAAAACTCCTGGAGGGGAGCCCTAATATAAATACAGGAAAGGCAGATCTTGGTCTGTAATTTCTGCTGCAAGACCCATTTGGCAAATTTAAAACTATGCTCTGAAATATAATTTACTATCATGCAAGAATTAAATGACATCAATGGGAAAAAAAGATAAATTATATTCTTTACCTAGGGAAATCTTTCAGTGGTAATGCTCAGAGATGTGTGTGCCTATAATTAAATGCCCAATTTAATATGAGCATCTCACCTTGATAGTTAAGCAATAAAGACACATTAGAATGCATTTCTGGGTGATTTTAACCCGACTTGGGTGGTACTATAAGGTACAAGGCCAAAGGTTAAGTGGCTTAAACCACCTGAGAAATTCATTAATACCTAGAAATTTGCTGCCTAAAGTGTTTTGTTGCCACTGGGAATCAGACTTGTACATAAAACTGAGGAAAATGGATGGTGTTACTGGGAATTTCACACAATGGGGCTGAAAGCTTTAGGATTCTTCAACAGTGGGTACATCAAGTCCTATCAGGGGATCATTTCAGGCTTTAGTGTACTAATTTAGGATGACAATCTAAAGGGACAGTGCTGTTTTTAAGGGCATGGGAACACTACTGAATACAATAATATTTCTCCACAGCATCTTGTTCCATTTGTTCCTTTCTTGTATTTCCCTTCACTTTATTTTTTTTTTTCCAAACCCTGAAGAATTATGTGTATCTTCCACCCAATAATATGCTTCTCATATATAGCAGCAAAATCTAGGCAAGTGCACATGCATCACATTCCAGTTTTTATCTCTAACTCTATAAAACTTCTCTCAATACATCCCAAGTGAGTGATTTATCCCTGTGGCTTCACCCAGCTCTCTGCACGGGTTGGTGCCCACCTGGAGAGAAGCATTGGGCAATGCAGCATCCTGGGCTGGTACTGAGCAGAGGAGAGTGCTGAACATTCAATGCTTTTGTGATTCTCTGTGTTCAGAGCAGCCAACACCAGAGTCTTTTCTCTGCCATCCAGCTTGCACCAGAGCTCTGATGGTAATGGATTTGCACTGGATTTACAGGCACGTAGGGAGTCTGAAAAACACCGAGCTGCTGGAGTATATTTTGACAAATGAAACCATTATACATTTTGGTGGTTTGTTTTTTTTTTCCCCCTTGATTCATTCAAGATTTATTTTCTTCATTTCCCTCTGTTTCCATGCACATGCCCAGAATATCTCTCTAAAATTTTGTTTTCTGATTACTGCAAGGTAATGGATTCCTAGAACTAGCACACATACCCCTGTACAATTTTATGTCAGTGGGGACTTGATGAGAGCTGTAGAGATGATAGTTTTAGCTGTCATCAAAGATGTGATGCCTGTCTGTTTATTTTTGGTTGGATAAAATATAATTGCTTTTCTGGTTGACATTAATAAGTGGTGTTGACTGGAGTGTGTTCTTCTGATTGCTTCAATGAGTGACATGTATCATGTGCTGATTTTTGACTGTGAAAAAAATATCAGGAGAAAGCAGATTATTAACCTCTTGCAATGATGTGAGAATGAGACCCTATAAAATGGAGTAAAGAAGGATCTCATGCTCCTTGGTGTTTAGTGAAGTAACATCAACAGGAAACTATTAATTCTCTCTCCATTCATGTCCCCAGGTTAGGATATGTGCTTCTTTTTTAATTCTAAATATTATTTAAAAAAACCCTAAAATGTTATGTACATTTTAGGAACTTCTGAGTTGAGTCAAATTTATTCAGAAATCTCTGTTCCACTTTTATTTTTTAATGCAAAACTGACACATCTCAGCAGAGATGTGTTTGTAGTTCCAGAATTAGAACTGAGATTTGGGATGCACTAAATGTTTTTGGTTACATTTTGGCCCAAGTTCTGTTTCATTTGAATAAACAAACTTTGGAAGGGCTTGGGGGGAAGTGATTGAGAGGGAGAGATTAGATTTTCCTTCCCATTTGCATAAAGGAATATATTCCAGGCTCTGTGTGTTTCTGCAGTGTCTAAAACGTTCTCCTTTTTCTTGTGGCTCTGCAAATGTTCTGCCTGGCACTCATCTCAACTCATCTCCCTCTGTGTTGGATTTCTAAATTTATTTCCTAATGATTTATTTGTGACATTTTTCTATGCTTACTCATATTCCTATAGTGATGCCTAAACTTGGGCACTAAAATTCATCTTCAAGTACTTTTTTTTGGAGCATTTTGTGATACTGAGTTGAAAATGAGAGAAAATGTCTGTTTCTCATTATAATGGAATACCTGCTACCTTCCTTTGGAATATCCAGAAATATTTCTTACACCCACACATCTCCTATGTGTAAGAATTTCCCAAAAGACAGCAAAAATCCTACTTGATAGGAATTGAGTTTTTTCCATCGTTTCCATANGATGAAAAACTGGAAGGCTTTGAAATAATAGCACTCAAAATGCTCAGGGAAATAAAAGGAGATGTTGTGGGCTTAAAGAGATGATGAGACATACATCTTGTGCCTCTGCTGGGCAGCATCTGGGAAGAGAGTACAAAATGAAGATCATATGCAGTACAGGCACTTGTAAACACTTAGGGGGAAGAATGCAGGCTGATACTGGGAATATAGCTATGAATAGCTGAATGGGAATTAAGAAAGGGAAAAAAAAATGAACTAATTCCATCAAAAGTCCATTCTGGGAAATGTATTAGAATGAGTCTCCTCTTTGCTTGGGGCGTTCTAGCCTAGCGTGGAAATTGCAGTGCCAGATCATTTCCTGCAGTGTGCTGTCCAAAGGCAGGGGGGATTATCTTAATCATCTGTGGGCCTGAGGCCTTTGTGAGTTAAACTTCTTGGTTCACGTAAACATAATGCTTGGGAGAAGTTGAATAATATTATTTTTCCATTTTCATTGCTGCTGTTTGTTGCTGTTCAGGACCCAATAGCAGTATGAGTATTTGTGTTGGATAGGGTCACGTCAGGTTGTCACTCCAGAAGGTGTTCCTTTGGGAATCGTGCTGCTGAACCTCTTGCATGGAGGTGCAATGGATGGCACACATAATTTGAGCTGTGTGTGCTGACACCTGCCTTTGTCCATTGAGTAGCTGTACCATCTACTTGAGCTGCTTTAGGTCAGAGCAATTTTTGAGTTAAAAGCCTTTGGTTAACAGGTGGCCAACAAAAATTCTTAGGAAAAGCTGTATTTAAACGTATATGTGTTGTAACCTGTGGTTTGAGGACTTCAGAACTTGATGTGATTGATCTCACTGGTACCTTTTCCAAGAATTTCCATCTTTAGCCTTATCCCTTCTGGTGCTATCTGTGCTATATTGATCACGTAGTGAAGGTCGATCACAGATCGGTAGCTGCTAATTTACAAATGTGCTTTCAGCCTCCAGAACTCCTGCCACACTAATGAGAAATCCGAGTGTCATTAGTGACTGCACTGACAGATATCCAAGGCAGTGTCCAGGGACCACTGGAAAACAGCCATGTCAGTGTCAGCAAACCTTCCTTGTGCAACTGCTTGCATGGACTCTGCAAGGCCCTTTAAAAAAGCAATTCTGAAGGCGTTGCTTCCTCTTTCTGAGGTTTTTTGTTCTTCACTGTGTTTCTGCTGTAACAATTCTTGTTGTCTCCTCATAGCACACATCTGGGCTCTACAGTTTTCTATTGCCTTGGGAGAAAAGTGAGACCTTTAGATGCATTCCTTGCTTTAGTTGCTCTGTGTATTCCAACATGCACCTGTTGATGTTGTTCAGTTTGTAGCATACTGTACATAAAAATTCCTGTAACTTGAACGTAAAGGTACCTGTGAAAGTAGAGAGAAATAAATGTCTTCAGTTTGCATTTGGATGCAGAGGGAAAGTATTCAAGACAAATTCCATGCTGCAGACTGCACACAAGCAATCCAGTTGGAAAGGAAGATTCCAGTGTTTTTGTAGCTGGCTGCCAGAGCAGGGCAATTACACAGCAACCACCCAGCCCTGAGCCCTGTGCCAGGAGCCTGAGCATGTAATTGAAAAGCCACAGACACGTTGACCAGCCACCTGTTTCCTCTCAGGGTTATAGAAGGATGTAAATATCGCACTTCAGAAAATCATAAGAGCACGTGCACCTATTTCCTGATTCATGAAGAATTTATCTCCAAGGCTACCTACCCTGTGCCAGAGGCAGAGTCAAACACAGGCCAAAATATTTTGTAAGCAGCGTGAAAACCTCAGAAAGCTGACAGTGGCTCTCACTTTGGAGCACAGTGTGTGCTCCATCTCACAGGCGTTTCCTTCCTCAGGATTCTCTGCCCTGCCCTTCCTCACTGAATATGAAAATCCATGGTGATTGAAGACACCTTATGAAGGGCACATTCAAATCTGAAGAGCTGAAGATACTCAAGTTTAATTTCTTCTTGAGCAGGCTGGAACAGAGTGGTTGTCCTCTGAGCTGGGGGTTAAATGTGTTTTCACAGTCAGCTGTTGAAAAACTGGAGAGCTGCTATTTTGGAAGGAGTTTGTCTGAAATCTGCTTTATGTCCTAGGTCTGTGCTAAAGGGCAAACTTGCATTTTTGACAAATGGGACCATTATGCTTTTTGAATAATGCTTCTGCAGACTGCCTTTTAAAAATCCTCCCATCCTATTAAAAGCATTTGAGATTTTAAATAGGTCAATATAAATACATCAACATCTGTGATTATCAGCCGACAAAAGCTTTGCCTGCTTTGGACAAAATAACATCTGAAGTTCAGACCTTCCTAATAAAGAAGCAAACTAAACAAACATTTGCTGAAAATTCAAAGGCAACAAAAAGCAATATGGAAGTGCTGAATGATAAGACTACTGTTTTATTAATATAAAGGATTACCTTATTCTCAGAATTCAATGTCAAATACAGAAATATTCAGAAATTTGCAACAGGGGGCTGCTCCATGAGGGTGGATGAGCTGGGAGCACTGGCAGAAATTAAGCAGCAACTTCCCTTCCTATGCAGAATTCCATTCATAAAAATACCCCTTTGAGGAGTGACAGAGAGAAAAGCTCCAAATGCTAGTGTCTGTTCATGTTTGTGGCTCTTGTCTACACAGAGAACTTCTGCTGCCTTTCATCAGCATGACATGCTCATCAAAGAAATCTTCTTTTATTCCCATTTGATTACTGTTACAGTTTTGGACTAGGAAAAGCAAGTAGAGAGATAAAAGCAGACTGTCAGCTGTGACTGAGAGTTGTTTCCCTCTATTTCTGGCTAGCTGGAGACAGATCTCTGTGAGCACTGATGCTCCAGTGACAAACTCAATCCGTGGGCCAGGCTTCTTCTGTCACTTCATGCTCCTGGATGCAGCTTTTTGGGGCATAAGTTCTTGGGGGTGGCTCCTGCAGAGGGGCCACTTCATTCCTGCTGTTCCTCTGTAACAACCGATTCTAGTAACATCCATGAGCTGAGGCCAGAGCTTTCGGTATAATTGGAGTTTTTCCAGTCCCTGAGTCAGCTCTGGCATGGTTGGGGGCCTGGAAGGGGAGCAGATCCCCCAGATAACCAGTGTGTATTCCTACAGCTTCTTACTCAGCAGCAGGAGTTTGCCAGTTCTCTGACCTTTCACAGGAATTGTAGATGAAAGAGAAATACATGAAGTTACAGCACTTGTGGTGTAAGTTGGAAGCTTCCAAGCATGAAGCAGGGTGGCTGTCTCTAATATAATGATTACAATATTTAGTGTATCAACGGCAACACTTTTTTCCTGTTCAGCCTGAGGAGATTTTTTCCTGCTGGATACAGGTAGAAATTGAAATCTGAGGCAATTTAGGTGTTCCCATTTCACATGTCAAGCTCACTCTGTTCTATTGATGGATATCAGACTTAAGTTTTTAGTATTTTCCAGTACTCTATTTAAAAGTTCTAGGAAAAAAAAAATCTAATCACTTTCCCCCCAAACAAAAATAAAACCACCCACAAAACCACAAAAAACAACAACAACAACAAAAAAAACAACCCAAAACCCTCAAACAACCCCAAAAAAAGAAACAGGATGAGGATACCTTGCTCTTCATTCTAAGGAAGAAATTTGCCCTCCAGACCATCAGCTTCTGAGCATGCAGCCTTCATCTCTATCTCTATACATACAACTCTGTACAACTTATTTGGTGTGGTTTTTTAATTCTTCTGAAGTATTAGCCACAAAATGAGGGAAAAAGACAGTTACAGGCTTTTTATCTAATATGTTTAGATTTGTGCCTCTATTCAAAGCACGGACATCAGGTTTCTTAGTTCCTTTTGGAATAGTGTAATGTAGGCAAAAGTACGGTTATAATTGCAGCAGCTATCTTCCATGGGACATTCATATTAACCTGTTGAAGTAGTTGTGATCTGTTTTCTATCTGAATCCTGTGGATCTTGATGCACATATAATGATTATTTGCATAAGAAAATCCATAGCATCCTTGAATCAGGCTTCAACTGCTGAGTGCTGCATTTGATTGCTTCACCATCAAGTTCCTTACTGTTGATGTATTTTATTTTGGAACTGGCATCCCAGGAGCCTGAAACTCTCCACCTTAATTCAGGGCCCGGAATAACAGTATGGTTTGGGTTGGAAGTGACCTTAAAGCACATCCAGTTCCACCCCTGCCATGGACAGGGACACCTTCCACCGTCCCAGGGTGCTCCAAGCCCCAATGTCCAACCTGGCCTGGGACACTTCCAGGGATCCAGGGGCAGCCCCAGCTGCTCTGGACACCCTGTGCCAGGGCCTCCCCACCCTCAGAGGGAAGAATTCCTTCCCAATATCCAACCTAAACCTCTGCTCTTTTAGTTTCAAACAGTTCCCATAGGGTTTGTTTGTTGGTTTATGCCCCACGCTGCAGAAGGAAGGACTCTGCAAAGGTCAAGAAACTGCTCTAACAGGAAGGCTGAGGAGCTGGTGGACATTCCAAGTGCAGACAGCAGACTGGATTCTATCTACAGAAATTCCCCAGAAGAACTTCAGACCACTTGCTTCTTAAATTTTGAGGAACTTCCGGGTTCAAATGAGCAAATGAACAAATCCCCAGGAATTAGAATTATTCACCAAAGAATATCAAGTTATTGTCTCACTCTTTTGTTCAATATTATCTTATGAAAGAAAGCTGTAACTTCCCATTCCCCAATCCCTGTTTGCTGTGGTTTGGACACATCCTTTCCAGCTCCCTTTCCAGCTGCCTTTTCAGCTCATTTGCATAGCAAAGTAAGCGACCAGCACGCAGCTACAGCCTTACAAAAGGGATAGCAGGATTTCATGAATAGTCATGGAAGTCTCTCACAAGGGCCATGAGCTGTGTGTACTCCCACACACTGCCCGGGTCCTGCCTCACACAGCCAGCTCTGCCTGAGGAACATGCACAGCTCCCTCGGAGCATGGGACTGGAGTGGCCATGAGCACATGCCCTGCAGTCTTCCAAAGGGGAAATGATAAGGATGTCATAAAGATCATTATCCCTGCAAAGTGCGTTGCTGTTCCGTTTCTAAGCTTTCCCACAAAGTCTTATGTGGATACGTTCTTCTTGGAACTAAACAAATTCATGGAATCGCAGAATATCCTGACTAGAAAGGACCAACAAGGATCACCCAATCCAGCTTCTGGCTCTACAAAGACAGCTCCAAGGATCTCTCCATGTGCTCCTGGAGCTCTGGCAGCCTCGGGGCTGGGACCATTCCCTGGGGAGCCTGGGCAGTGCCAGCACCCTCGAGGGGAAAAGCCTTTCCTTGATCTCCAGCCTGACCCTCCCTGGCACAGCTCCAGCCATTCCTTGGGTCCTGTCACAGAGAGCAGAGATCAGAGGTGCCCCTCGGGAGGAGCTGCAGCCCCCAGTGAGGTCTGACCTCAGTCTCCTCTTGTCCAGAGCCCTTAACAAATTTGGTCTTGGTTTTAATGAGCACAGACAGGAAGGTCAACCCCAATGGACCTAAAAGTACACCTAGAGGGTTGTTTATAGCAGAAAACAGTCATAACGTTTTTGAGGTTAGAAAAGACTTCTAAGATCTTGGAGCCCAAACTTTGAGTGAACTCCACTATGTCTACTAAATCACATCAGGGAGCCCCATGAGTGCTCATGTGCTCCTTTACAGGCAGATGGGAATGCAGAGGCTGATTTACAGCCCTGCCAGCTTCCATCATATCCCATAGGCAGGAGAAGGGAAGTGGTCGTCCACCAGCTGGGAAATTCAAATCACTATGGGTTACTGCAGCCAACAACTCCAACACACGACCACAGCAGCCCGTGGAAGGGCTTGGACTATCTGCATGCACAGGGGATCACAGCTGGATGAAGCTGGATTGACAAGAGGCACCTCTGGTTCTGTGGCTGCACTGCCTTCACCTGTGGCTTGTGAAAGAGAGATGATAAAAACAAGGTTTACAGCACTACTTAAAATTATGCTGCGAATGAGCGAGTTAGTCATGCCCTAAAAGTTAGGGAAAACCTCATTTGTCCACATCAAGATCTTTTTTACTTTAGAATGTTTTTTTTTCTGCATGAAGAGAATTTCTTCCACTGGCTGTTTCTTACTGTGTATAGATAAATAACCAAAAAGAGCTGAAGTAGAAGAAAAGCAGTGTGTTCTGTTTTGGGCAACTATGACTTGATTCTCTGCTGCCGTGGCTTCAGTAAGGCTAGAAGGAAGCAGATAGGCATTCATGTGTGAGAAAAAGCCTATGTTTTTAACAGAATTAGGCAGCTGAGCTCATTTCCACCCCATTAGGATCACTCTATGAGACAGTGCTGCCAATGAAAGTGCAGAAGATTAGTTTTCTCCTCAGTAGCTTAAGCAATGCTCTGGGCAGACCAAATACAGATCGTGACATTTTCAGGGATATTGCAAAGCTCATGCAGGGAACTGATCCAGATCCTACCTTTCAATTTCTCAGCAAAGCCATTTCCACACAAAGACACCACTGTGCTCTGGAAGAGTTTATTTGGAAATGGAAAGGAGAGAAAGGAGCTAGATGCTTATTGGAAATCCATTTGCTAGAAGTGTGTTAAAGAAAGCTAAGAGTTTCTAAGAAAAGGTCTGTTAATAGGTTACTGAAACATTCCAATAACTACTGCCACAGCTTGGCACCACACGTCTGCAAGCTGTAACAGCATTTGTGGTGAGACACTTTTTTTTTTCATTTACTATGCCACTGAATTTATATAAAGAGCATACCTTATTCCTAACCTCATTTTCCTCTAATATTCCTACCTACAACAAGTACTGAAAAAGTCAGCTGTATGGTTGGTTGTTCTCAAGCTGTTAATGATTTCCTCCTGTTCAGAGTAAAGGGCAAGAAAAAAGGGCAGAGAAAAAATAATTACTGCTTGGCTATTAAAATAACAATATTCCTACCAGAGATGTGTTAGCATTTGCTCCCTAGGCGCTTATAACTTACACTGAGGAGAAGATTAGAAATGTCCTGGATCTCCAAGTGGCATCTATTCAGTTCCACTCAAGATTTACAGATACAACCACTTTCTCTTCCCTCCTCATCTTCAGAAAATCTCCTGTGAAATTTAAAACTCAAGAGCGTCACAGCTGCAAAGTGGAGTGGGTCCGGTTAGAGTGAAGACACACGGAACCATTCTGTGAGGATTGTCCATTTTTCTCATGATTCATGAGTAGCAGCCAGTCCTTTTGTCATTAGCTCTGGATACTCACAAGGAATCTCAGAATCACGGAGATGATCTTATTCCCTGGCCATCTGGAGGGATTTGCTCTCTACACCATTTCATATTGGCAGAAAACAATAATAATAATTACAGGAAAACCAACAACAGCAATAATAATAAAAATCCAGTAACAACAATCCCAAAATCTCCGATTTCTAAGGCTGGAAAATTACTTAGAGCAATGTCGAATATGCCACAGCCACAACAAAGATAAGGTTAGGCAAATGGGGAGTCCTCAGGAATGTGGTTGGAAATTGAGCTGGGGGAAAAGAGGACGGAGATGCCAACTGGTTCCTTTCGCCAGTTATTCCCTTAACCAGACCAAGAGATATTGAAATTCCTGCAGCTGAGCTCTGGCTCCACTGCACTCCAGCAACACGTGTTTTTGAAGGGTCTAGATAGAATTTATGACCAGCTGTTTAATTCTAATTTCATGCTCATGTCCTCCTTCCACTGGGGTGTTGAAGTCAGCAGTGTGATGCCATTAAGGCCATGGATGGTTAGCTCTTATGGGAATGTACATATTTGAACAAATGTGTATTTCCAAATGCTAGAGACACTTGTTGGGGTAGTGGAGGACAGATAAGAGCTTACTCTGAACAAAATCAATGCCCTGCATTTAGCCCAATAATTGCCATTTTCCAGGATGTGCTTGCATTTTAACTCAAACAAAAATAAAGCAAAACAATTTTACGCCCGAGGAAAATGCAAGGAGAGCACAGTGGGAAGGGCAGGGTCAGCACTCCTTTAACACCATTTTTATCTGATCAGCCTGACACTAAGAAAAGACCCTTAAAGGATTTTAATAGAGGCATTATGTGGGAGAAAATACAAATAAAACAGCTCCTCAGACACATTGTCAAGCCTATAAAAAGTGTAGCTCCTAACCCAGACAGGGCTCTCAGTGTAATCTGAACAGCAGTGTCAGGATTACAGCAGCCTGGTTAATACCCCCCAGCAGACATTTTTTTAAGGTCTCATTGGAATCCAAGCTGTTTTCTCAGTCCAAGAATAACTCTTTAAATGCAGCAGTCTTTTTTATATTATTATTATTGTTTAAAAGCAGGTGGATTAATTGCCTGCTCAGAAAGTGACTCAATACTAAACAATACCAAACTGCTCTTAATACCTGTGATCTCCCTGCTGTCAGAGGGCCCCACTGCACATCCACAGGTTTCTGTCATCAGACATAGAATCATGGAATGGCTTGGGTTGGATGGGACCTTAAGCACATCCAGTTCCACCCCTGCCATGGACAGGGACACCTTCCACCGTCCCAGGGTGCTCCAAGCCCCAATGTCCAACCTGGCCTGGGACACTTCCAGGGATCCAGGGGCAGCCCCAGCTGCTCTGGGCACCCTGTGCCAGGGCCTGCCCACCCTCCCAGGGAAGGATTTCTTTAGGCATTGGCAGGGGCTCTGAGGTCTCCCTGGAGCCTTCCCTTCTCCAGGTGAACACCCCCAGTCCTTGGGGCACCTCCGTGGCCTCCTCTGGACTTGTTAGAAGAGGCCCAAGTCTTCCTTGTGCTGTGAGCCTCTAAGCTGGATGCAGTGCTCACAGAGTGCTCCTCCTCCTTCTCAGCACCCGAGCTGGCCAGGAGTTTCCCTGTGCTGGGCTGAACATCTCTCCTTATGCTGGCAGAGCAGGCACTGAGCAGCCGGATGCAGGCTCCACTCTCAGCTTCCCTCCCTGCCCCATCAGCAGTCCAGAATTAAGCGACAAGCCTGGCTTTTTGTCACAAGGAAGTGTAAGATTGGAAATGCCAAAAATGTATTCTTATGTGAAGGCTGGCATTTCAGCTGATGAGCTAAATAAGGCTGATTTAGGGTTATTTCTACCTGGGTATTAATTTTTGCTTATAATAGAAGCACCAGACATGTGCTGCCCGGTGCAGCTGAATGCAGCTTTATTTCACGTCTCAAAGCCATCTCCTAGCAAGTTGGATTTGTCACATCCTGGACAGGAGGATTATCCTCACAAGAGTATTACCCCTGTAGCTGAAAATTTCTGGTTCTTAATTTCTGTTTCTTCTTTCTTTTTACCCTCCTTATTTTCTGGCTGGTGGACTGTACACACACAGTACTCTCTGGATTTTAGCTGTTTGATGTTATTGCCTCCTGTTTGTGAAGACATGCTCAAGCTGGTTTTAAACTGCCTGTTGGAAGCATATCCCAGAAGAGAATGGGATCCAACAGGAAAAAAAAAAAAAACAGCCTTGTATTTAATTAATTTATTCAGTGACGTTTGCAGCATTTATGGAGTTTCAGTGGCTGCACTGCCAAGGATGCACAATCCCTGCATTTGAGAGCTAGACTAGTATAAGAATAAAGCAGCCTGGAGAGGTGACTAGCACATTGCTTTGCACCCTCATTCCTGAAGATTAAAATCTTCCTTTAGGAGGGAACAGAAAGGAAGGAACCCCTCTTAGTGAGTGGTCAGGTGTGTGTTTGCTTTGACAGTGGGGAAACTCTTCATGGTTTTTTAGTTTCACTAAATTATCCCCAAAGCCTGTTGTGGTTCCAGTGCTACATTTTTATGCCACTTTGCTTTAGATATAAATGGATTAAACAATAATGTTAATTGATATATTTATGCATGGGCTTGTAAAAAAGGATTTCATACATTCTGAGACTAAACTACAAGGATGTCAGGCCATCCAAAGCTCGGAATTCTGCATGAACCTGAGCTTAGATGTGGCACCTGGGGACATGTTTTAATGACGGGCTTGGCCATGCTGGGTCAACACTCGGACTCAAAGATCTTAGAGGGCTTTTACGACCTTAATGATTCAGTGATTCTGTGATTCTGCAACATTTCCTGTACCACATCTGACACGTGGCCCCCTTTGTTTGTGGGGCCAGCACTAGGGTGCTCCCAGTATTAGTAAGTTATTTATTAATCTTTAGCCCCTAACATCGGTGCTTTGAAGGTATTCAAGAAGATGGGAGACCCTGCATGGTGCCAGGGTTGCTGCTTTGCTCTCTGGAGGTTGGTCAAACTCCTCTGATGAGGCAGCTTGTGAGGGCATGGCTTATTCAAATTGACTCTGATGAATTTATCCCAGCCAACTGCAAGTCTTGTTGCAGTAATACCTTTGACAAAAATTGAAGTTAAACTGCTCTGAGTTGGTACAGAAATCTCCTTATGCTGCTCCCTGTATAATAACATTAACTTGTGCAGGAGTTGCTATGGGAGTGTGTAAAGAGATTTGTGCTCTGTGGGTAATCTATGACTTAGAAACTCTTCTCAGGATTTTTAACTCCTTAATTAACCCTAATGTGACCAGTTGTCTTCCTATTAAATACACATTCCTGGCATTGTCCTTATCATGTCCAGGCAGCACAGTCATTAGTACAAAGTGTGAAAATCCCACTCTGATGTTCCCATCACAGCCCAGTGTGAGAAAGAACCATTCTTTCTGTTTTGTTTTAATTTCCAAATAGCTGATACTCAGTATGGTTATTTAACATAAGTCTCTTCTGTGTCAATGTAATGACAAAGGTCATCTTCTGAGGCAAATATATAAATCTTGGTTCTTATTTAAAATGAGTGTCTTGGGCCCCATGCTTTCCTTTCTGGTATATTTGGGATTGGGAGCCACTGGCTTTCCCCCTGCAGCCTCACAAATCACTGAAAACATAAAAAATGGAGGGTTTTAATGTGGAACAAGAAGCCAGAAAAAAAATTCATCAGAACTTAGTTCACTCAGAGTGTATAAGCTGTGCCTGATGCAGCTCCTATGAGTTGTAACTTACTTCAAGGGATTTACTCAGGTTTTTTAACGTTTGCATGTCAATTCATGCAACTGAAAACTCACTCTGACACTATCAAGTCTCATTGCCTCATATTGCTACCCATTATTACATAAAATCTTCTTTTCATACAACTACCTAGGTTGACTTTGAAAACTAAAGAGATTTTTTACTTTTTTTAAGCTATACTTAAATCAGAAGATTATTTTTGCTGGCATTTGGAAATACAGGGGTGTATTTTTTGTACTTTATTGGTTGTTATTTGGCCTTCATTTTCCAATGGAGATAAGAAAATAAAGGTAGACAGATCTTTCCCCATCCATCAGCCATTTTCCCCCAGGATCAGATCACTGGATTATATCACGTTTGCATTTGGACAAGGTGCTTCACCATCACTAGCTGATGTGGATTAATTACCTATCACCCAGCTGAAATTGTGAGAGCACTGGGGGGAGAACTGAAATTTACAATTCTTGATCCTGATTGATCTTATACACTGTCCTTCCACACAGAAAGTACCACCACTACTCTGTGGCTCCAGGAAAAAAAAATCTTTCCTGTCTGGAAGTGCTGGAGGGTAAAACAAACAGGAGGCATGAACATGAACACCAGAGCAGGGATGAAGGGCAGTGTGATTTGCTGAATTCATTCACTTTTGTGTTGGAAAGTCACCAGTGCCATACATCTTGTGACTACGTTAAATATGCCTTGTTGGGATAATGGGATGTCAGCCAGGACAGAAAGGGTTCCAAAGCTCTAGGTTTTTTCAGTGCTGAGGGCAGAATATGCCGTGCCACAGATGAGAGTTTAACTGGTGTACAAGGATGCTCAGACTGCCTTACAAGGATGCTCCAGAGCAGGATTTCTAACTGGAGTAGCTGGGCTTGACCTGTTTTCCATATGGATTCATGAAGATATTAATTAATTTAGCTGAGGAAGAACATAACAGCACAAATGGAGACGCAGGCTAAGCCTGCAGACACACTGCAGCTGGCACATGCTGGATTTGCCCCTTGTGTGGGGTGGGTACCCAGCTAGTGAGCTGTGCCCAGGCACCTGGTGTTCCCTGCAAATACCCCAGGCACTATTTGTGGGAAAGATCGCAAATTAAAACCCCACAGCTAGTTCTACTACAGAAAAAAATCCCCAGTGTTTTCTGCAGTACATCATTCTCTAAAGCAGACACACAGAGTGTTGCTCCTTATTTCACCAAGAAGCCTGTTTAGTTGTTTAAGTTACAGCATAAAGTTATTCTACATTTTTACTGCTTTTTGCTACTTTCTCTTCATGTAATTTCTGAGTGAAATAATTCCATTTGGCTGATTGATTCAGGAATTTGACAGTCACATTCGAGGCATGACATTTGAAAACGCATGGTAATGGACTTGAAATGTGTTGCTGTAAGTTTTAAAGTGATTTTTTGTAATGTTGAGGTGGAGCACTAATATCCCTTTGGGTAAAATCTATTGCCCCTAGAAACAATATTTCAAAGTTCACTAATATTCATGACTGCCTTCCCCTTGTAATTGCACCACTGAAAGAAAACCAATGTGCCTTACAGGCTGGTTAGAAACAGCTTTGCAAAGATTTTAACAACACTCTGTGACAAAAGACAAAAGTAGTTCCAGAGCAGATGAATGGCTCAAATGCATTGAAGATCCAGCTCAATGGAGCTCCTGTGCTCCATCTCTGCCTGGTGGCTCTCTGGTCCCATCTCAGAGTGGCTTTCTGGTCCCATCTCTGGCTGACCCTGATGCCCCTGGGAGTTCAAAGCACAGTCTTGCTCACATCTGTGCAGGGAAGAGTACAGGGCTGCCCTGAGTGCAGAGAGCAGCAGGGGATTGCCCCCCTGACCTGCTTGTGTCAGGATAGTTCCTCTTAAGCTGAACAAACAACAACTGGTCAAAATGCAAACTGGGAGTGCAATTATTTAATTAAATTCATCATTTTACTTCATGTTGAGCTTTAACAAAGCTCACGTTCGTGCTGGTAATGGGGCTGTGGCTGTGACTGAGGTCAGCTCTGCTGAGATTTTAGGCTGAGGGCTGTGCTCACTGAGGGCACTCTTTGCAAGCTGAACTGTAGTCTGAATGTCCTTGCCACACAGAACATA
The DNA here is from genome assembly GCA_013390105.1 of Tichodroma muraria. Lineage (NCBI taxonomy): Eukaryota > Metazoa > Chordata > Aves > Passeriformes > Sittidae > Tichodroma > Tichodroma muraria. The sequence continues at coordinate 255,813 of WAAG01042483.1, read as the reverse complement.
GAAACAATTATCCCAGTGCACTATACATTATAAAATTATACTGCTGGTGTAGGTGTAGAAGAAGGGATTTCAGGCAACCTCACCCCTGGTAAGTCACAGCTGTACTAATTACCAAAGAAAAGGAGCAGCCCTGCCCTTAATGGGTCACAGCTGCAACTAATAAAGATAAGTGTGATAAAAGGGGTGGGTTGGCTGGTCAAGGGATGCCTTTTGAGGAAGAGGACCTGGAGGAGGTAGAGGAGCCTTGAGGAAGAAGGAATGGTCCAGGGAGGCCCAAAGAAGGAAACAAGGGAGAGAGCTGCTGCTGTAGAAGATCTGCTGGGAGGTCAGTCTGGGTCTGCTGGGGTTGGAGCCTGCCGCCGATCGGGGCTGCAGTCGCAGCCGAGCTGGTGAAGGCCTGTGCTCAGTCTGCAAACGAACACTGGCAGCCACAGCCCAGCAGGAGAGAGCCAGCAGTCAGAGTCTGCAGGTGGACCCTCCAGCAGGAGCCTGCTGTGGTCAGGGTCAGGATGGCAGAGCTGTGAAGAAGAATAAACTGGGACCCTTTACATGTTGTTAAATGAGAGTCTGTGTCTTGGCTCATTTCTACCCCTAAGGAGAGGGCTGCTGCTACAGCTGGGATTCTAAGCTTGCAGTAGTGTGCATTTTCATGTTTGAGGAACTCAGGCCACTTTTGCCTCATGACTGCACAGCAAAGCTCATCTTGTGAATGAGAGGAGCACCAGGCAACTGCTGGCTACCCCTGCCTCCCCACAGGGAAAAGCCTGATTCCAGGTGCTGCACTACTTGTGATGTGCAGAAAACAGAAAATTATATGAGCCCATGTCCCAAAGTGAAAACAGAGGGTTGACAATCAAAAGTATCTTTTTTTTTTCTTGCAAGCAGAGCATGAAAAACTTCTAGTGACGAATCAATGCAAACAGCAGAATGAGACTTTCACAGTCTCTTCACCACCACATTTTAACCCCAATGGTGCTATAAGTTAGAGATGGAAATTGTGTGTTTGCAATTTTAAGTGGTGATAAGTCATTAATCATATCAGGTGAGCTGCTCGCTAATTTTTGATAAAGCGGAGCCAGTTTCTGCAGACTGTCACTTCTCAAGGATAAATAATGTGTTTTACAGGGAATATGCTTCAGCCAGAGTAATTGGCGAAAATACAGATGAGAGCTGCATGTCTGATGGAGTTACCCTCTGCTGTTGCTCTCAGAGGGCCTTCTTGAAAATCGTATCTGTAATGGATGTTACGGAGATTTGAAAGAAAATTTGAAACGTGTGACTTTTTATCTGCTTTTGATGTTACATTCAGCTGCTTTCATCTCGGAGGATAAAAGTAATTGAACAATAATCCCAAAGAGAGTCAAATACACAAATCAATAAACTGCTCTCACAGGATAATTTATTGTAATGAGCACACTGGTGCCTCGCACTTCCCCAGGCTGTGAGGTTTCCATTAGGTGGTCTTGTTCTCCTTAATACAGAGAGTGTGCCCTGGTTGGGAACATAAACAATGAATGAGGCAGATCTGCACACTGAGTATCACCAGACAAGAGCAGCTTTCTGCCTCCTCTGAGCGACATCCTAAATCTTAATTGAGTGTTGAAAGCTTGGCACTGTCTTTTATTTTTGTGTTCTTTTGGGAAGTATAATGAAAGCCAAGGGCTTGTGCTTCCATTAGACATAGTGAGAATGCAGGCCATTGTTAGGTGAGATCCCTCTGTCGAGTGTTTTCCTACCTTGTCTGTGATGGATGGAGGAATTTGTCATCCTTTGTCATCCTTTTCTCTACAGTGCTTTCCAGTGATTTTGGATTTATTTTTTTAAAAATCTATTATGCTGTATTCTTCTGAACTTTTTATATGCATTCTTTAATAAATCCCAGGGTGGGTGAGGCTGGAAGGGAGCACAGTGGAACATCTGGTGCCACCTCCCTGCTCAGGCAGGGCCATCCCAGAGCACAGGGCACAGGATTGTGTCCAGGTGGCTCTGGAATATCCCCGGGGAGGAGACTCCCCAGCCTCTCTGGGCTCTGCTCGGGGCTGGGCAGTGCCCAGGGCAGGAGTTGTGCCTCCTGTGCAGGGGCAGCTCCTGGGCTCAGCCCCTGCCCGTGGCTCTGGGGCCATTGCTGGGCCTGGAGCAGAGCCTGGGCCCTGCTCGCACCTGTCCCTGTGCCTGGGGACAGACAGGACAGACAGGGACCCCCAGGGACAGACAGGGACACCCAGGGACACCCAGGACAGACAGGGACACATGGGGACATTCAGGGACCCCCAGGGCTGAGGGCCCCTCTCAGCTGGGGCTCCTCTCCAGGCTGAGCAGCCCCAGCTCCCTCAGCCTTCCCTGGGCACGGAGATGCTCCAGGCCCTTCCTCAGCTCCTGGAGCTCCTGTCCCTGCTGTGCTGGGGAGCCAGAGCTGGACACAGCACCCCAGAGGTGCCTCCAGGGCAGGATCACCTCCCTTGATGTGCTGTCAGGACCTTGATGTGCTGTTAGGGCTCAAGCCTAACTTGGCTCTTCCAAAGCCACCGTTTCATCCACTTTAGTAGCTCCTTCTTCCAGATCAACAAGGAGAACCAGGAATATTTTTATTTTTTAAAATATTTGTTGTTGAAGAACACAATTCTGAAGGAACACTGAGAGTTCCTCTTGCAGGTTGCACAAACATTAAAAGAACCCACAGTTACAAATGAGAGAAAACATGTCTTCAAGAAGAATGCTTTTTTCTGCTGCTCAGAATAATTGAACAGCCCCGTGGCTGTGCAGAAGCCTCTCTTTTACTCCCTATTTTGATTACCTTATTTATTTTCACAGAGATAATTTATGTTTTGTCAGGACCTAGCTTCTGTGTTACTTTGAGTCTCTTCCGCTTAGTCCATTTGAGGATAACAGCAAAGCACACAGAGGAAGAGATAATAAATATAAATGCACGTATGTGTTAGTAAAACAAACAGTTAAAATAAATATTTTATTGATGCATAATGGAATAAATTTGTAAAATCAGATTTTTTACTTTTGCTTGGCAAAAACCAAGTGGTTTACCTGCTTTCTAATCTCACTTTCATTAGCATACTTAATTATGCTATCGTATTTAATCATCAAAATGCTCAGTAATGTACATTTTGTTCCCAGCCATGGAATGCCACTGCTATGTGTATCCATGATAGATGTTTTTAATAAAATCAGTAATTACCCTTTATTGTTCTTTAAAATTGTTATTTTTGGAGTGTGTTAGGGCACAACAGGTTTGGGGTATAAAAGAAAGCAAGCTCTCATTTTGCCATTTCATAATACAATGAAAAAACTTCCTTTAAATAGATGTTAATAAACCTTTTTTTAAAAAGCAGTCCTTAATTATCTTGAAGTTGTTTACAAGTGGAGCTTTTAGCAGCTCAGCTCTGGCTGTAGCAGTGCTGGGGCAGGTGTTGGGAAGGCTGTGCTGGCAGCTCAGGTCCTGCTCTCCACAGCCTCTGCTTTCCCTGTGCCCTTGGCCAGCACCTGGATTTGGTCTGGGACATTTTGTAATAAATGGAGTGGTCCAGACAGATCTGGGATCCATTTAAGGGTGTTGGGATTGTTTTAAACTTTTGTTTGGTTCTGTTTAACAAAGTAGGAGTCTGAGACTAGAGGATGTTTTATGGAATTTGTCATGTATTAAATATTTTCCTTTTTAATATATATTTTCAAATCTTGTGTGTCTTTCAGTGCAGAATTCCAAGTAAAATTTGCAACTGAAACAAAACCAGGTTAATAAAATAATGAAGAGGTTTTGTAGTTAACTGAATTAAAATGATTATGTTAGTTGTGGAGAGAGCTCAGTCTGGCTTATCTAACTACATATTCCATTATATAACTTATTTCCTGTTTCTTTTGTAATAGTGTGGCAGTGTTCCTCCCTCTTTATTGCTCAGAGAATGCCCTAAAATAGCCTGGTTTAGTTTTATCAGCTGTAATGACACCTATTTCTTTGGACACGGTTTGGGCTGTAGTGATTGAAGGCCTCACAAACAGGTTATTTGTTCTCTGGTGATTTTATTGTGTCAGTCTCACTCCTTTCTTCTCTTTGCTCTATTGCAAGTCTTTCAGAACAGCCCTTTCTGTCTAATTGCCTACTTTCAGCTTTGTCTGCACTGCCTCTGGACCAGTGATGATATCTGAAGTGGTTTAAAAGAAAGCAAAAATTAGATCTAAATATTAGGGAGATGTTCTTTTCCTCAGAGAAGGGCAAAGCCATAACTTTTTCACAGCACTGCAAGACTGGTGAGCTCTGTTTAATCAGTGTTTTCTTCTGTCATGTCTGCAAAGGTATTTATCCCACATTTTGGCCCAGAGGCATTGAAATGTGATGGGCAGCAGCTGTGAGGGCTGCGAGGCTCAGCAGAGGAGCTGTCACAAAGGACATGTTGCTCTTCAGGGATGGACAGGGTTGTCCATCACTCAGAGATGCCTGGGCATGGGACAAGGCTCTGGAAGGTGTTTGTGGGGCAATTCCTCTGTCAGGATCTTTGTGAAGAGGTGAGCAGCTCACACTGTGGAGGGGCTTGGTCTATCCTGAACCACCACACACCCGTGAATTTTGCATTTAAGGTAAACCTTTGGATTATTTTTGCTCTGTTTACTTTGCTGCATTTTTTTGATAGTAGATGTGTTTCCCTAGATTTGTTTCATCTTGTGGAAATTAAGAGAGGAAGATGAGGAGTAGGGAATAAAGGGGAGAAAGAGAAGGCTTCAGCTTTTATCTAACACCTTGAATAAAATCATTGTTGGACACATTTCTGTTTGGTTTTCCACCCATCCAGACCAAGAACACTATCTTTGAAAAACACAAAGGAAACCTTTTAACTGCTGGTTCCAGGCCAGGTAGCGTGGGGCTTGCAGCACCCTGCTCCAGAGGAAGGAATCCCTGCTCATGGCAAGGGGGTTGGAACGAGATTCTCCTCAAGGTCCCTGCCAACCCAAGCCTTTCAGAGATTCTGTGATTATGAGTTTTGTTGCTGTTCCTTGAAAAATGGCCACAGTTTCAATTTATTATGGGAGTGAAATATTCTGTACACTTCTCCACCATTCTGTGATGCTGCCAAATTTATATTTTGTAAATGAAAATGAGTTTAAATTTTCCCTGGGCTACAGAGAGGCTGTACTGTGCTGGTAGTTGGGAGAACACAGGTTTTGGTGGCCTTACCAGCTACCAGTGCACCCAGTTTTCTCCTTATCTCCTCCCAGTCTGCCTAGAGGAAGGTTGGAGACTCTACTGGGGTGCCCAGATTCTGGATGGCCTGTGCTGGTTGGAGTGATGCCCTCAGTGTGGGTGTGCAGAGGGGAAGACAATTCATAGTTACACCTGTTTTCTCTCTCTTTCTGTATCTGAAAGTCCCAGCTCAGTGTTCACACAAAGCTGTGCTCATGCCACGCTCCCTTTCTTCCCTTTGTGCAGTCTCAGTCTCTGTACCTGCTGCTGGGAAACAGAATTCAATCAGTGCACTGCTAATAAACTCTGCCTCCTGCTCTCCATAGGGTCAGGGGACAGGGGCGCAGGGCCCCAGATGAGGAGGGACATCTCCACTGGCTGTTGTGTCTTAACTGACAGCAGCAATTTCTCGCAATTAGGCTCCTGCAGCAGGTACTTAACCCGGGGGCAGCAGCTGATTGTCAGTGTTTGACTTCACTCCTCCACTTGAGCTCTGTGTTCAAACCCCAGTGTCCCCCCACGGCTTCCTTTCCTCTCCGTTCTTCCCCTGAAGGAGGGTTACAGAGCTGTGACAATTGTTATTGATAATCTAAACCCATCTTTTTTTCTTCCCTACGCCTCACCTTGAGCAACAGGATGGCAGAGAACAAAATGAGCTCTGTGACACTCAATAAGGAATGAGCAAAACTGGCTTTAAAAGTCAGCTTTTCTATGCAATTCTGATGGCAGAAAAAGCAATCTCTGTACATTGTTTGCTCAACAATGTCTTTTTACCTGGACTGAGAACATAGATTCCACTGAAGGATCACTGGAGAGTTTGTTTCCTTCAGGCTACTTAGAATCATCAGATCATTTAGGTTGGAAAAGCACTTTAAGATTGAGTCAGGTGTTCGCCCTGCACTGCCAAGCCCCACAGTAAACCATGTCCAGATTTACACCTTACCTGTGTTTTAAATCCCTCCAGAGATTGTGACTCTAAAAGTTCCCTGGGCAGCCTGTTCCAAAACCTGACCATCCTTTCTGTGGAGAATTTTCCCGGTATCCACCCTGAGCCTCCCCTGGCCCAGCCTGAGGCCGTTCCCTCTCCTCCTGTCCCTGTTCCTGGGAGCAGAGCCCGACCCTCCCGCACTGCCCCTCCTGGCAGGAGCTGTGCAGAGCCAGAAGGGCCCCCCTGAGCCTCCTTTGCTCCAGGCTGAGCCCCTTTCCCAGCTCCCTCAGCTGCTCCTCACAGGAGCTCCAGACCCCTCTAGACTTGCACATCCCGAGGATTCCAGAAAGGTTCCTGGCTGCTGAATGTTTGCTGCAGCCCACCAGAGTAATGAAAGGTAGCAAAGCATCAGTGGGTGATGAGGTATTAAAAACCACTGTTCAGCCCTTGACTTTGATGTGAACGTTCAAAATGTAATTAATGGTTCAGCCAGGCTGAAATAAAAATACAGCGTTCATACAGTGAAATCCCAGAGACTGCAATTTTCCTTGCGTGGGTTCAAGACTCATTTCGGTAGATCTGTGGCAGCTCTTTCGTTGCTTAAGCTTCTTAAGAATTTACTTTTTATTTCCCCCCAAAAGTCTCAGGACACAGAAAATTTTACTTCAGGGTACACAGTTTGCACCAATATCTGATCTCTTAAGTATTTAAATTAGACTAGTCTGTTTCTATCTTGCTTTGGTGGGTATCTTTGTATCGTTGAAGCTGAGATATGTATTAGCAGGTTTTATTCCACTAGCCAAGTGCCAAGTTACTACTTTTCAGATATTTTCTAGCATTATTTGGAAGCTATCCTTCCAAGAATACAGAAATGGAGACATTTGTCCAGTTTCAAATATCAGCACTACCAGAGACTTGCACATGAATTATAAATTTTCCTTATCTCTTGGAAGAAAACATTTTGGAAAAAGTGATGTTAGGTCCCAGGAATAGGTGCTACAGACCTTTTGAGACTGAATACTCACAGAGGTAACAGACAGAAGTAATTATACAGAGAGGACAGTAGGACCACTGCCCTTTGAAAACAACAATACAACATCTCTTCCTGGAAAAGGAGGCTTCAATGTCTTCTGCTGTGGAGGAAATCAGTGTGGCAACAGGAAAACATTTTCAAAATTATATAGTCTCAGTATTCAGAAAAAAAGGACATTGAAACCAAGAGAAGAAAACCGGAAAGAATATAAAGCTTTCCAGGGCCAGCTTTTATTTGTTGATTTAATTCCAGTTCGGTTTCTTCCTCTCTGAACCTAAAATTTAACTAATTTTTGCATGCTTATTCTCCCTCTGCTTAAAGATCTAGATGGTCACCAGATGTCTATCTCTACACTTGCAGTCAGGGACACCTCAGGACGTGGGTATTTGAGACCTGGTTTAGGACTGTCAGCCTGAGAACAGACAGTTCTTGGGGGAAATGTGGTGTAGTGGGGTCTGCACTGTGGGTTTGACCTTCTTGCTGTGTAACCAAACTCAGCTGTGGGTCACAGGCTGCTTACTCGATCCAGAGACCTTTCAAACTGTGTGTGTGTGATGGAGCTTACTGCACTCACGGCAAAGTTTTGAGCAGAATTAGGAGCTGGTTGCGAGAAGCTTCTAACGCTTAGAGTTTGGGGTAGGAAAGGGCAAATGTGGTCAGGATGAGAAAGGAAGCTAAAAAGTGCAGGAAATCTTCCCTAACCCAGTTTTGGGCAGATGACTTGGTGAGATGATGATCCGGTTGTTCCTTAGTCACAGGTACAGTCAGCACATCTTACATCCATTAACCAAACATCCTCTAATTGCTGATTCATTCCATAACATGACTGATTTCAAGCCAATAATTGTAATTTAAAAAATAAAATAAAGGCAGTATAACATTAACATGGTGGTGAATTGCCATTTTCAGCTGCCTTATTGCATTTCCGTGAAATGTTTTTGCCTCGTCTCAGCCACGTTCTGAGTTGGGCTCTGCAGTTGAGTGCTTGGGGTAATGCAGAGTTCAGCAGGGCAAATATCTCCATACACTTTTGCTTTTCTTTCCCTTGGATGTATCTTGGAATGAGGCTTGGGATTACCTTTACCGTTTCAGAAGCTGAATATTTTCAGAGAACCATTCTTTTGTTGACCTAATTTATCTGTACAATACATCTGCAGAAACATAAATTTCAAGGATTTATAGAAAATGAATGCTTAGCACCTCATGCTAAGTATATATGTGTATATTCATGCATAAAAATGTCCTAATTTCTAAGTTATTCTTTTTTTGTTTGTTTTGTTTTGTTTTGTTTAACACACAGAGTTAAAGACTCACTTTTAGGCAGTGTTTTCTGGATGCTGAGGGATTGACATGATTTATAGGGAAACCTAAACCATTTGCTAGCTTTAGACCCCTGGTCTTTTAATATCCATCCCATTTCCAAAGTGTCTGCACATGTGTATATCTATAAAAAGATGCAGAATACTTTCCCACTGCCATTCCTTAGGGGATTTTCAGCAGTAATACAGAATATGCAGGTTGTTAAAATGTATTTTCTGCCTGTGCATGAGTAGATTGAAGTCAGGGTGGCTGGTGCGTGCTTTACTTTCAAGAATTACTAGAAGGGTTTTTTCCTACTTTAATTATCTCTCAAAGAAGTGTGACTGGTGTTCAGGAGTCCTTCCAACTTTTTTGTTCCCATGAAAACATTTTTTTCATAGGTTGAAGTCGTGAGAGACTATGAGAAGTGGGAAGAACCCTGAATTGTGCTAGGAATTAAGAAACTTTAAGTGAAATTATGCATTTTCTGATTACCTTGTTCAGATATATATTGAGCAAAACAGCAAATACAAGTTGAAGAAATGTCAGATAAACAAACTCTGACATCTGTAGAATTTTATGGTCTGACTTATCTCAAACACTGATTTTACTCAGTCATTCTTCATTCTTTATATCTACATGTCTAGTGGCACATGCATTTATATTTTATATAAAGGGCAGAGTGTAGTCAGAGCATTTGAGTTAGGCTGTTAAAAATAAATTAAGGAACAGCAGGTGAAAATGATTTCTCCACATGAATATTCAAAGTGTACTTCAGCCAGGTAGTGTAGAAAGAATAATAAAGAGCAAAGAAACTTTGATGGGACCAAGGTGTGGAGATGATCTGGAGTCAAAGTTTTATTGGCACCCGGTTGAGATGACTCAGAAAAGTTACTCAGGAGTGGCAGAATCTGCCTGTGCACCCCATTGCCAGAACATCCAGGAGTTTAACAGATGAGGGGACACTGGGATGCTGGAAATCCAGCAGCTGATCCCTTAGTCTTGATTCTTTCACTCTGGGGCTTCAGGGTGAGCAGAGTGGGTTGGAGGTGGCAGGAGGGTGTAGGGGCCATGGAGCTGAATTCAGAGCTGGGAGACTTGAATTCATTCCTTCCCCAGAGGCCGTTTCCTGTGTGTTTGCATCACTTAGGACTGGACTCACCAAGGTCATTATGCACTGTCAAGTAGGCCATCAGCTACTATTACTTTTAATTTTTTTCTTCGTAAGAATGAAGAAAGCACAACTTCCCCACCCCTTACCTGAGGGAATCCTGTTGCCACCGTTGGACTCAGTGAGATTTTGCAGGAATCAGGAGTGAGCACTGCTCAGGGCCTCGTGCTAGGAAATTTCCAGGCGGAACTCAGGAGCCAGAATGCGGTCGTGGGTCCGATGTTCACTTCCCCATCCCCTTATACGTTGTGCAGACAAGAGCATCCAGAGCTGTGGAGCGCTGGGACTCTCCACGCACGGAAGGAAAGCGCGTTAACGGATGGCTGCCTCGTTTAAATATCAAATTGTGTCTGTGTTTCTTCTGCTGCCCCCCAGACCCCGTGCACGGGCCGCAGAACGTGGAGGTGGTCGACATCCGCTCGCGGCAGCTGACGCTGCAGTGGGAGCCCTTCGGCTACGCCGTGACGCGCTGCCACAGCTACAACCTCACCGTGCACTACCAGTATGTCTTCAACCAGCAGAAGTTCGAGGCAGAGGAGCTCATCCAAACTTCTTCCCACTACACCCTGCGGGGGCTCCGGCCCTTCATGACCATCAGGCTGAGGTTGGCCCTCTCCAACCCCGAGGGCAAGATGGAAAGCGAGGAGCTGGTGGTGCAGACTGAAGAGGATGGTGAGTTGTGGTGGGGTTGGATGGTTTGGTTTTGAGGGGAGACTCATCTTCAAGTTGTAAATAGCAGCATAACCCTCTGTCCCACCAGACCGGAGTAGCTTCTCTGCAGTGTGTCTGTTTTGAGTGTAAAACTTGTAGGTTTAAATGATTTCCCGTTCACAGCCATGTTCTTGAAAGGGCAAAGGTCCCTGAAGTGTTTGGGCATGACAGACACCAGTCTGAGCAGCTGTTAAAGAGCTGTAGGTTTAACTCTTCCTGTTGTCAAGAAAATTAATCCACAAACATCAGAGGTTTATGTCCAAAATGGAGACAGAGGAAATATTCGAATAAAGGGAGAAGCCATGGGGCATTCCCCTGGGGTCTCTCCCTTTATTCGAATTAAGTAAAAGGACTCCTCTGTCTCCTTTTTGGACATAAACCTCTGATGTTTGTGGATTAATTTTCCTGACAACGTTCTGAGCCACCCAGCAGCCTCCTTTATCATATGGGCAAATGCAATCCTGTTATTTACTGATTTTTCTTGTGCCTTCACACAAAAGAAGGCATCCCAAAAAAATGTATAGTTCCTTCCTTTCCAGAGTGTAGCTTTCCTTAATGGTGATCTTTTGGACAGAGCATTTTATAGAGATTTCAGAAGCTATATTAATTGTGAGTATAAGAAGAATGGCTGTGGATATGAAAGAACAGTTTTCTAGAGGAACTGATGGAAAGCTTCAAAGTATTGTTATCCCACCGGAGCTATTTCAGGCCAAGGACTAAATTCCTCTGCCTGGGCTGTAGCAGTTGCTTTCCTAAGTTTCTCTCAGCTGAAAGTGGCTCCTCCAGTCCCATATATCACAAGGGGAGACACAAAAGGATGGCAGATATTTCAGAAAAATGAGCAGGGTTTTTACCAGACAGGCTTGGGAGTGCATTTAGTTGGTTATCTCCCACGGCATTAACATTTTGCTGGAGTAGGTGTATTTTTGAGCTGGCCTTGTAGCTGTAATGATATATAAATCTTGCATTGTTACTTTACTAAGCAAATCAGTCTTTCCTATTGATAAAGGTGTGCAGTGCTGTAGCATCTCCTTGCCAAAGTGCAGTCTGGCTGTTTAGGTGGAGAGTTCTGCTGTTGTGTGGTTGGAGAAGGACAAATTAAATTCCCTGATGCTGCTCTGCTGTACTGGAATAAAATCCTACTGAAATTAGCATCATATTTTCATGGATTCTGATTTTATTTGTCACTTAGTGGTTACATTAGGGTATTGTTATTTGAACCAAAAGTTGAAAAACAAGCCTTTCACATGGATAGTAGCTTGGTAGTGCCTTGAGAGATTTTAATTTTTAATTTTATTTATTTATTTTTAACACTCAGCTTTCTGTCTGGTAGCCTTTTGGTGTCTCATGTGTGTGCAGCTGGAGCTGGTGGAGTTTTTAACACAGTTTGTTGGTTTGATTTTTTTTTTCCCCCCTGCAGTTCCTGGACCCGTTCCCTTGGAATCTATCCAAGGAGGACCTTTTGAAGAGAAGATCTACGTTCAGTGGAAGCCTCCAAATGAGACAAATGGCATCATTACACTCTATGAGGTGAGAAGAACAGATTGTTGTCAAGGAATACATGCCACAGGGCCCTTTTCATGCGTGTTTAAGCCAATCCTGAGCTCTGAGAAATCTCAGCAGGTGCTAAAAGAAGCCTGATTAAAATAAGAATCTTAGATAGTCTGTTGCTACCACTGAAAAAATTTCCCAGTTCAAAAAAAGAGAAAGATTTCTTTCCAATATTTGTGGCAAATTGAAAGCCACACATTTCCCCATGTCTGAGGTGCCCTGTTTCCTTCTGCAGTAGCTCCAAGGTCTGTTTTCTTTCTTTCTTTTTTCTTCTTGACGTAAAACACTGCTAGGTTTTATACCTACACACTGTAACTGGTTCCTCTTTGCCTTCCACCAGTCACAACACTTCCTGGCACTATCAGCAGAATGGAACCATCAGCTCTTAATTTCCTTTTGAACATTTCAGTAATAATAATTGTCCATCCCAACAATTTCTCTGGTGACAAAGCGTAGAGCAGGTTATGGGATGATCACTGACCATCCTGTGCTGGATGAGAAATAAACAAGTAAATTCTAGATTGTGATTCTAGAGTGTATCAGAAGTGGCGTTTCTTGTGAAGGTAAGGAAATGTTACTGCTGTCACGTGCTCCTGGTGAAACTCTCCGTAATGTCATGTACACCCAACTATGTGGAACAGTGATGTAAGAGGAGGGACTCTTTAGGGGATCATGTGAAATGAGATACAGTCCTACAAGAGATGGTAAAGGCACTTGGATTAAATAGCAGAAAGTCGTGCACCAGTACTGGCTGAGCATGTGTCAGTTTATGGGTTCAGTATTCACCTCTCTAACATTAGAGAAAGTAAAAAGAATTTTTACTGACCTCTTACAGAGGTTTTTGTGGTGACATAAAACCTCTCACTGTGGCTTGTGCAGCATTTTCTGACACAGAGGGGTAAGAACCAATATTTCACTCTCTCTTTTGTGCTTTTTGTACAAACTCACTTTAGAAAAGCCACAGGTGCAAGAAGCAGCTCTGCCACCCCCAATGAGGTTCTGCCCCTTTTCTATTCCCATCCAGCCTCTCCGTTTGGGACAGGATTTCCTGTGACTGGCATGTCACTCCCAGGTGTCCTTACTAGCACTGGCTCTCTCTGTCACAGTCAAACAGGAAAAATGAAGCAGGTTTCACATCACTGAGATCTTACACTCCAGCATGAGCAACGGATGAAACTTTCTCCTGTAGCTTCACTTTTAGGTCATCATTTGGCTCACAAAGGCCCGACTGAGTCTGATACAGCAACACTAAACAGATGAACAGAATTTCCTCTTGCTAATTTAGTGTCATTTCAGCCGGGCTGAAATCCTTGACTAAGTCTGGAGTCATTGTTGGTTACTGTTGAGACACATGGGAATGCGTGCAGGGTGCAAATCATCTGTCAATGCTAACTAAAATAGAACCAACCCTCATTGTTTCATGGTCTTTGAGGGTGTCTGTGTAAGGAAATAGGCAATAAATCTGGGTGTGTTTTAAGGAATTAATCTGAATAGAATCGGTTACAAATTCATTCTTTTTTCCGGCAACACAGGTGACCTGGAACAGAATATATTTACAATGACCCAAGTCAAATGATGCAAATGATGCAAAAAAAACCTTCTTTTAATTTTTACAGTAGCAATTTCTTACGAAAATACTGCCTTGGGCTGAGCTTGTTGAAAGGACTTCAGCAATCTGAGTAGCTTTTCTGGCTGAGCAGCTGCATGAGACACTTTAATGCCTGCAGGGTTGTGATGCATCATGACAGTGCCTTTGCCCCTGAAGTCATATCATTGCTCGAGTCTCAGCGGAGGCACAAACAAATTTTTCTTTTCTGATAATGACTCTCTGCATATTTGGCAGCTGGAGACAAAGAGAAGTCAAGGTGAATTCAAACTCTTCCTCCTTTTCCTATTCCCCCTCATCTCCAAAAGGATGAACATCTGAGTGCTAGAAGCATGGTGAGAGCCAGAGTGCCTGGAGGTTGTCACGGTGAAAATGTTGTCCATTCCTGTCCCTTCTTCCGTATGAAACTTCCTTCAGAACCTTTCCACTGTCCATGGAAGCCTGAGACAATTCCATCAGCTGGAGATAAAAATACAGGAGAGCAGTTGCACAGCCTGGAGAGATGCACAGAGCACTCTCAGGGTGGTTTGCTGTTTTTGGAACATGGGGATCCCTGCAGATGGAACCCGCACAATGCCTGTACACTGTTACTGGTGTCACTGGGAATTCTGCTCTGTCCTGGGAGATTCAATGATCTTCCAGTGAATTTGCAGCCCTCTGGAAGCTCTGCAATTGTATTGCTGTTACTAGGGAGAAACAAACACCAAGGCCTGTGAGGCCATTTATTAAAACAAAAATTCCCTGCAAAGTATTTATTAAGTATTATCACTTTATGAACTTGAGTTAGTTCCATCAGGTCCTGCATTACACCTGGAGGTAGCTGGCTAAATTCACACATAGGAATTGTGCCACTGAGAGTCTCTCAAACCCCTCTAGGCACAAACCCTCTTAATAAAAACAAATGAAACCCCACCTTCTTCTCCTAAGTTATAGTTCCCTCCTCACCACCACCATCACAATCTGATTCATTGTATCTGGATATTGTATTTTCCTTCTAATTCTGTTAAAAAAAAATAAAAATGTTATTAGTTTCTAAAATGCTTCAAACTAATCATGCTGTCTAGTCTATTTACATTCACTTGCTTCCCTTTGGGACTGATTTTCTTCTCAGGTTCCTAATCATTCTTGCAGCTCCCTGCCAGATGTCCCTATAACCCAAATTGCTGTTGCAGTTTTCATATCCACTGCTTGGGTGCCAACTGGGCTGGGATTCAGCAGCACAACCTTCAGCAAGTCTTTTGGCAGCCAGAAGCACTAATCTCATAATGACTGAACGCTTCTAAAGAGCCTAAGCAGAATGGAAGGACCTTAATGAACCTTTTTGACTTCTGCAAGTCTCTTCTGATGGGTATTTTTCCTTTAAAATGCTGTTGTTGCCTTTTAACAAACCAAGAGCCTTGCATTTAAAAGTGGTTTAAACCCCTCTGTGTTCAGTTGCAGAATCAGTTGTTTCACTGGGTACAGAAACAGCTGGATTTTTAAACAGAGGGACCTTTAGATCCCTTGTAATTGCAGTTCTAGATCCTTCTCTAATTACAGTCTCTTTCTGGGGAGCAGAAACCTCTTGTTCGAGACAACGTGGAAAGCTCTAGGAATTACAAATCAGTTAATTGGTCCTGGAAAGATCAGAATATGAGCTGGGTAGAAAGGCAGGATGGAACAGATCATTCTGGGGTGCTGGGAGCCCAGCAGAGCTCACAGGTGTGGGTGAGACAGCAGGGGTCAGTCTGTCTGTCCACCAGGAAAGCCAGGGAGATGCACAGGCTGCTGTTGGAAGTTACAGAGGGAAAGCTTAAAGCCTCTGACAGGTCCCCAGGTGGCTTCAAGGTGAGTAGGTACCTACAGGAGGCAGGCAGGGCAGCCTGTGCTCAGAAACCCAGCTGATAGCAGAGCTGGGCTTTGCTGGTTCCTTGGTTTGGGTGAAATGCCCCACACAGATGGTTCTGCATGTGACACTCAAGGAAGGGGCATATTACACTGTTATTGTTCTTATTGTCGCTGGGAGCAGCCTGAGAGTGGCACAATTCAATAACATCTCAGTAATCCTGCCCCACAATCAGTCTCCTGGCAGACTGAAAGCACCACAACTTGTTGAAGTTTTTATTTTACATTTTTTTCTTTAACTACTCCTGGAAACCGCTCTGCTTTAAAATCCCTGATAATCAAATGCTGCTCATTGTCCTCACACCATGTGGGAGTTCAACTTCAAAGCCTTTGTGTACAAAGGCATGCAACAAAGATTTATTCCTTTTAATTCATTTTCTCCTAAGTGTATGTAAAGTCAAACTACCATCAAACAGACATACACTGTCATTGGGCTGCAAGGGCAAGCAATCCAATTTAAGGTCATGGACCAGCTTTGGCACTAAAATTCTTCTGCTTTTGGATGACATGAGGTTGTCTTAGATGTATGTTTTGTGCAAACTTGCATCTAGAAAATTTAAGTAAACAAAACATTTATATCTGCATTTTGCTGTTCCTTTGGGCAGCTGAGAGCTTTCAGGTGCACTCTGTGAGTGATTCTGGCTTTTGCCTTTGTAAATACATTTTTCGTGCGTATTCTGTTTCTCAGAATTATCAGTTTTTAGAATATTTCACCCTTAAACAGGAAGAAAGAAAGAGAAACCCGCCCATCACTGCTATGTGAAGTACTTGTCACTTGTCTTGGGGGAAGACATTATTAGGGATATTGCAATCCTAACAGAATTTAAAGGGTGGATCCCAAATATTCAGCTCCTTGCCTGGAAAAATGTCTCCCAGAATGCTGAAGTCCTTTCAGTGAGCTGTGCCTAAGGACAATGTTGAAACAGCAAACTGTCTTTTTAAACATTGTAAGGTGCAATCCTATAATCACTTATGTCCTCATCTTTAAGATTGTTAAATCCCTGGTGGTTTTGGGGAAAAATAAGGATGCATTTGCAGCTTCTAACCAGCTAGTTTTGTCAGTCACTGTTCCTGAAACGCTGTAAATCTCTATTTTGATGCCAGGAATAATAATACAAGGGACTTTCATACACAATTTCAGCTCTTTAATGGGATGCTTGGAGCCTAGTACATCTAATCCCAGTGGATTTGAGTTTAAATTGCACTTCAGAGGCTACAGATCCTCTTAGTTACCATGTAAAATTGCAGTCTGCCCTTCTTCATCTCTCCAGTTGCCAATATGCCATTCCTTCTTCATCACCTCACTGCCTTTTGCTCTGCAGGAGAGGTTGTTACACGCAAACTGCCTCTTTAGAGTGTCTTGCATAAGGTCAATATTTGTGGGATGCATTGCCTGTATTTATAAAAGGGTGTAAACAAATTTCTTCCACGTTTGACCCCTGAAAGTGCATGCTTATTATAACAAAAAGCAGGATTATCTGGTGTGGTAGCTATGCAGGGATATGCATCCATTTCTATTCATAGCCCTTTTCTAAGCTATTCAGGAAACCTGATTTTTTTTAAAGATAAAATCCTTCCTGCTAAAAGGTGTTGNTAAAGTGTTTGGGTGTTTTTTTTTTGGTTGTGAAGCATGAAAAATGGCTCCCACAAGAAGGAAAGCAACAACCACAAAATCTCGCAACCGATTTATATAAAGCTGTACCGTCGAAATAGTGGAAAGATGGCAATTCTGGGAAATTGCCTTCAGTGAGAAGTGGCTTTGAATGTTCCCATGAAAATCAATCATGTTACAGCCTCTCGACTGCATTCCGTGGATGCAGGAGACTCCTGGGATGGAGCTTCCTCACTTAAACTCGCTGCCTTGGGCCGTGCCTCGCACAGCTGGGGCTGCGTTTAGCTGAACATCGGCAGAACAACCTGGAGACCAAGGGTTCAAAACACAGGCAGTGATCAGTTAAAGATGGGCTGTTGGGTCCTGGCTTTATCACTCATCTGCAGGGAATATCACATCCCATTGTTGGGAATTACTCCCTGTTCATTGCAGCACTAATGCTGTTTGCCTCTGACACTGCTTTTATAAGATGTAGTCTATTGTTTGTCCAGCCAGAGCCCATGAAAGTCGGTTACATCAAGAATAAGGGGTTTACTGCATCTGTGCTATAGTGAATTAGACTTCTTTAGTAATCTAAACTAGCAATGGAAGTGTGTGGCCATGTATCATCTGTTCAAGTTTGAAGCTCTGTCAGCCCTTGGAGGCTGTGTCACCCTCTCGGTGATGTGTAAGGAAAGCTGTTCACATCCCAGCTCAATTAGACCCAGAGTTTATGGCTCTTAGCACAGAAGGGCCTTGGAACAAGGCTGGGCTGGCTAAAGAGAGATTGTTTATTTTATGCCTGCTGACTGTAGTATTTACTGAGCACTTGGTGAACAGGTTGGTTAAACACTGCCAGTGTTCTGGGCTCCACTTAATAAAGATTCAAGCCAGAACATGGGAAATGAACGGTGCTGATTGCACTGATTTATTATCATTTCTTGGCAACTGAGAATGATGATAAATCTGAGCATTGCTCATTCTCTTAGTAGTTTGGGATCTGTGTCAGTCACAGATCCTGTGGCTCTGTTCCTAGAAAAAAGCAGGGCTCAGTCAGTCAGCTTTCCAGTGAAACTTGAGCATCACAAAGTCACAGGAAATATCTTTCCCCCCCACCCCACAACCAGTGGCATCCCACAGAGAGCTCCTCCCCTCTACCCCCATGCTGTTTAATCAATTTTAATAAATTAATCGGGTTTATAAGCTCCCCTATCAGCATAGAATGAGTTTGTGCTTGAGTGAGGTCCTGCCACACACAGGGTGTCCAGTTAAGGTGGCTTCTTTGATCCTGCAAGGAAAGCACAATTTGCCTGTGTGCAGTAACACAGAGGGCAACAAACACAGCTGCTGTTCCGGTGGAACAGGATGGTTTTCCTTCTCCATCACGTTTGGAAGCATCAGATGCCATGGCAGGATAGGAGTTAGTCGGAGCTGTGTTGATTTAAGGTGGAATTAGGAATGAGGCTGGGCTCTGTCTGCCTGGCACGTCCCAGGGTGATGGCTCTGCTTGGCTGCTCCTGCTCCCCAGCTGAGGAGAGCAGCAGCAGGGAGGATGCTCCAGATGCAGGCTGGGGGTTTACTCAGGGATTACACCCTGTTGGAGAGAGCCTGCTGTATTGACACCTTAAGATTTTCAGCTTTTATATTTTCCATAGATTTGCAATCCTGTAATTCTTTAGTGTATCACTCTAAACTCCACATTCAGTGTCAGCTGCTGCTTTCCCATTTTGGTCAGACACAACAATTCCTCTCCAGGCCTGGGAATCAAGGACACCTTACTGCCTCTGGCACCCAGAACTGTAAACAAAAGTGAGTTGGGAGGGAAAACTTGGGATAAATGACCTCATTACCTGAAGGTGTAATTGGGAGATCAACCCCCAATATGCAAATGGACCAAACTTATAAAAGTGTGAAAACCCATGACCCATGGTCCATTTTTGGGTGTAGCCCTTGGGGGGCTTCATCTGTCCAAAATGCGCCTGAAGGCCCTTCAATAAATATAGCTGCTTTTTATTCCCTTAACTTTGCCCAGCCCCTGAT
Source organism: Tichodroma muraria (assembly GCA_013390105.1). Classification (NCBI taxonomy): domain Eukaryota; kingdom Metazoa; phylum Chordata; class Aves; order Passeriformes; family Sittidae; genus Tichodroma; species Tichodroma muraria. The sequence continues at coordinate 236,814 of WAAG01042483.1, read as the reverse complement.
TTTAGGTGGTCCCGACAAGACATCAGTTTTTTATTGCTCTTGTTCCTCTCCATCCTGTCCCAGTTACTTTAACACAGCCTTAAATTTAGGGAATGTTTAAATGGTTTCCTAATTAGGGATGCTTTTCTGAATAAGCACCACAAAGAGCTTTTGAACAAATTTCTTCAAATTATATAGGATTCTTAATTGTGTGTTACTCACTTGTAGTTACTTGCAAGATGTGCTTAACTTGGGAGCATTTGTTAATGATGCTTTTTAAAATCCTATAGTTCCCAGTAACATCTTAGGGAGAAAATGAGAGGGTTTTTTCTGAGAAACTCAGATGTTAGGTTTTTTCAAATGTATGACAACCTCCAGGTAAGTAGTATACTTGTGTTATAAATAGAATGAATCAACTGTTCTAAAAAAATTGCTTGATCAAGCTTTTCAGAAATAAAAGCATAATGTGGTCCCTTGAGCACAACAATTTCTTTGATTACCTTTTTATTGTTCTTTTGAAGCCCATAGACATGCAGTGATATAAATCTTATGCAAATGAGATGATATTTGGTTACAACAACACTTTTTTATTTTACAGAGCCAAATTTTTTTTGTGTGCACATTGCGCTTTTTCTAAGCCAAACTAAATGATAAAAACTGAAAAAAACTCCAACTTATTCTTTCTTGTAACAAAGTTCAGCATCCTTTTGTAGATGCATCAGCATCTTGTCTTTCTGCCTTGCAATGCTTCCTTTTTCCAGAAAAAAAACAAAACAATTTCAGTCGATTCTTCTTTCTTCTCTACGTTGCTCATTCAGGAGAACAGCTGATCCTTAATCCCATTTTTTCCATCTCATCTTTTCACGTGGCAGTGTACCTGTGCAGTTTAGAGTACTACAAAGCTCGTTCGCAACTCCATTTTCACATCTTGCAGTATTTTGTTTACCAAAATGTAGCAGTTAGCTAAGTTAAAAGCAAACTGCAGATGCGTGTTTGCGCTTTCTTCCTAGATTGTTGGGGTTTTTTTCATCTGTTTCATCTTCAGTGTTGTTTCATTTAGAAAATACATACGACTGAATAATTCAAGGGTGGTGGTGGCTTCATCCTGTTAATGGATGCCCCTGAGGAGCTGTGTAAAGGGGGAGAAGCCAGTCAAGGTGATCCTTGCATCTCCTTCAGCAGTATGTATGTGTGGATGCATGAATCCTTCCGGGAAATTCACCTTGTTGCTGTCCTTTGTGCTTGTGTCTTAGAGCCGGTCTTTATGATCCTGCCATCCAGTGGACAGGATGGGTTTGGGTTTAGTTTTCTGTGCCCTGCTCATTTACCAATTTCTGTCACTTTGAGTCTCCCGTCTCCTTTCTCCTTCCCCTTTTTCCCTTCCCTGTTGGTTCCCACTTTTCCCCGAAGCTGCTCTCCCTGCTGTCCAGTGGTACTGCTGGCAGTGAGGGTGAGATGGCTTTCAGAAGAATGAAGACTTCCATGCGGGGAGAACAGCTTTTTTTTTTGTTCTCAATTCACCTGCTTTGGTCTGAATTTGGGAAAAGTGGCTTGGGGTGAGCTTGGATGGGGCTTGGAGCACCCTGGCCTAGTGGAAAGTGGCAGGGGGTTGAACTGGGATGGTCTTTAAGGTCCCTTCCAACCCAAACCATTCTGTGAGGCAGACACTTGACTCAGAGAATAAGTGCAAATGTATAGCTTATGATTCAAGAGACTGAGACTGCACCATCTCACAGCCGTCAGCTACAGTAAGAGCTAAGACTGATATTTGATCTGTAAATGTGGCCAAACCATTTTGTACACATGTGGGCCTTGCTGCTGCTGCTTTCTGCTGTGCAGCAGACCCAGCAGCTGTGTGTGATGCTGCTCACACCTCCCTCTGTGGCTTGGGGGACTGTCCCTTGCCCACAGCTTTCCCAACACCCAGGGTATCATGGCAAACCCCAACGAGGAGTTGTAGGCAGAGCTTTCAGCATCAAGGAATAACTGAGGAATAAGCATGGAGATTGAATAACCACCTCAATTCTGCAGTCCTATCAAAGCAATTTCTATAGTTGTCATTTTCTGCTATTAAGCTGAACAATGAGGCTCTCCAATAAAATCATATGAAATAACAGCTCATTAAAAGCTCTCCTTAATATATAGCATGCTAATTAATGTCAGTGGGGTGCAAGCTTGAATGGCAGAATAGACTATAATGTTTAGAAAGTAGGTAAAATAAAAGAAGATATTTTATCATTAATGACCTTTTAGTAAACCTAATGAAATCTTTAATGGCCTGAATACATTACTGAGGCACTCCCAATTGCTTTGCTACTCAGTCCATTCTTCCTCCTTTTCTCACAGATATTAAACTTGGCTTTGTTTATAAAAACCAAAAAGCCATAACATCCCAAGGAAATATGAACAAGAGGAAAGAGTGTGCAAAAGGAGAGTAGAGGAGACTTCTCAGCCCTGCTGTCCCTGGTCCTGATCAAGACTGGGTGCAGGACCATGTTCTGTCCTGCCTTGGCTGTGCTGCCTGTGTTTGTAATGAGGTTTAATTGCCCTCGTGTTTATGGGGCTCTCAGTAAATAGGCCAGGGAGCAAATGGGCCTCTTTTATTCCCGGGGTCTCCCTAGGTTAACTTCCATATTCATTCCTAATGAATAGCTGTGCTCTGGCTTTTTATACTCCTACCAGCCATGCTGTGCTTGTGCTGTGACTCAATTAAAGGACTTTATTCTGCAGGGCTTTTAGTCTTTCACATGTTGCCAGCCTTAAATATAACTTGCAAATGCTATTAGCTCTGCCTTAACCTTACCCCAAAAGAAGTAGCACAAGAATGGAAAAGCGAAAGGCCTTTGCTTCCTCCTGCTTCCTGGATGAAATTTACTGGGCTGGGGAAGGATGCAAGTGCAATAATTACCTGGCTTAAAATAAGTTTTAAGATGGAAAATGTCCCCATTCATCTCATCATAAAATACATTCTTCAGTTCTTTACTTGTCCAGCACTGGAGAAGGATCAGGATCGTTCACTAACCTGTTCACCAACTCTTCCCTGTCACTGGAAGATAACTTCCTCCAAATTACTCCCTTTGTGCCGTACTTCGTGCAGTTCACTTTAGTCTCCTAGCCCAAAATGTCTGAAACTCCCTGATAAGATTGAACCTAAGTCCATCCCAGCTGCAATCTGAAGTCACCTGCAGTAATAATTGTTCCTAAGAAGCACAGGTGGCTGGGGAGTCTCAGAGGAGAAGAGCCCCTGGCTTGCTGTGTAATCGTGTTTCAATCAGCTTCAAGGAACCACGGAATGGATTGTCCCCCTGACATTCCTACACTCCAGAGCACACACTCTGCTGGGCGAGTTAATTCCTTGTTTGGCTCCAAGCACAGCAAGAGCTTCTGGCTTCCCATCCCAACCCTGCAAACCAAGGAGGAAGGGAGAACAAATCACCCTGAAATCAGGATTTGAGAGCGTAGCGGTGTCAGCCAACCCGGTTTTGTTTTCCCAATCATCCAGTGAGAAGCGAGGTGCTTTAGGAGAAAGATGCCCAGGCTGTTGGTTGTGTACAAGGGGGTTTGGATGAATGACAAAGCCAGCAGTGGTGAGGACAGGTGGTGATCAAAGAGCTGCAGGAGCTGCAGTCCGACAGGAAGGAGAACCCAGCCAGTGTCTCGTAAATGTGGTGTCCTCTTGGATGGGCCTCCTCTCCCCTCTGCTCTGGAGCTGGAAAAAAGAAGATGCTGTGAAGACACAGTCCTGAGGCAATGAAGGATATTCTTTTTCAGGCAACTGTAAGGAAGGTCTGGTCATGTCTTGACAGAATTTAATTCCCATTTCAAACTCCCTCATTTCAGGAATGTTTTGGTTTTTCAACATTAGTGAAACTTCATTCAAAACAAATCCAAAATCAGCTCACCAGTGAAATTCTAGGAACCCTTTCTTACACCTGAGTCTTGTCCCTGGAAGATATAACATGTTTGACAGTTTTGTATTTTGCACTGAAATGTTCCCAGTTCAGGGTCACTCTGAACTTCAGGTCTGAAACCTTTCTGCTGATGGAAATGATTCATTAAGCCCTGGGCTTTCATGGGCCAACTCTAAAGTTCACAGGAAGGAATCAAGAAAACCAGGCTACTGCTGTCATCCTTAAAACACTTTCACGAGGCTCATACCTTGGAGAGAGAACACAAGCTAAAACATATCTAATAATAAAATAAACCAAAACAACTTCCCCCTGCTGAAATAGCAGAACGTGCTTCTATCCAGATTTATGCTGTCTTTTAGAATGAGTGATTTTCCCTGAGACTTACACCCTGGTGCTTTTCAAGGGTCTGGAGTGTGGTTCCCCAAACTGCAGGGCAAGCTCAATATTTTCCTCCTCCATGAGCCCCTTCCAGGCCAGGTGCCATGTGAGGGTGATGGTCCAGCTCTTCCCACGGCTGCAGTCCTGGCAGCAGAGCGATGGGCAGTGATGGGGTTTATTTTTTTTTGGTTTCTTTTGCACAGAGCACAAGGGCCTTGTGGCTGCCCAAGCATTATTAGTTTGTCTGCTGGAGAAGAGAAATCCAAACACAAGTCATGCATACAGAACTCTTACATGTTACTGTCTAAAATATTTTTCTTTTTAGTGCTTGATAAGTTCCTTTTTCCACTGAGCCAAAAGGTTTTTCTGAGCTATTTAACTTTGTCTCTGTGACAGCGTTGAACTTGCATTAAATTTACAGAGGAAAAAATGCATATACAGCATTATTAAATTGCCGTTTTCTTATTTAGGCCACAGACAAATTAGAAATTATTCAGGTTATCCAGACAAAAGCTACATCCTCACCAATCCAACATCCTTATTACGGGTGAACTTTGTGAACTCATCCATGTTGCTGCTGAGCAATCACTGCTGCTTGGTGGATGCAGCTCAGTCCTTTCCCTCACACACTAATCTTTCTGTCTCACTATATTTTATAAAATGTCTTGTCTTGTTCTTGGAACGCCCCTCATTCCAGAAACATTCTTTCTTTTTTCCAAACTCTCTCTACAGCAGAGAACAGGTTTCCAGCTAGATAAACCCATGGCTTCAGCTTTCAGAGGAGTTGCCAGCAAGAGACAAGTGACACTGAGGCTGCAGCAACCTTGGCTTGGCCGGGAGTAATGAGACACAGCCCTGGGCTATAGATTGCAGTGACTTGGGAAGGAGGGGAATTCTTTCTGCTTTGCCTGAGGCAAAGGTCTGCCATGCTGTCAGCTGAGTTTCTTAGACTCTCCTTTTCCTCTGTCATGGTAATAAGTACCAAGAAAGCTGCTTGTGAAAGACTTTTGAGGAAATCCCTCGTTACCACTACTAGCCTGGGCAATTCTGGCAGCAGAGGACATCTATTTCTTGCTGCTTTGCTGACAGGTTTAAAGACTGTGGGCTTCGTGGGACTTTGGAGCAGCCTTTCTGGAGCACGAGAAATTCCCTGCAGCTACAGTGGTTTGCTAGGAGTTGTCAAGGGAAGGATGACAATCGATGAGCTGCAGTTCTTCCTGCTGCATGGAGATCTTGGTGTTTTCCTTTACCCTGAGCTCCTCAGTGGTGGGAGAGAAAAACTATGTCAGTGTATCTGACATTTCTAATAGGGAAGCACAGTAGCAGTGGCTCTTTTTTCCCCTAGCAAATCTGATGAAGAGGAAGCCCTAGTGAAGCATTCATGCCCAGAAGGAACCAAGATGTGCTGTTTACCCACTGCTTTTTCACGTCGTTGCATAATTGTTTTAGCAGCTTCCCTCCTCATGGGCTCCACATGCATCTCAGTGACCAAGTTATTTGCTGGGATTTAACACAGTGCTGTCTAAACAGAGTATCTGTGAACATAATCCTTAATGATGTGCTGGGGGCACACACTGCTCGTGGAAGTCTTGCCTGTGATTAATCAATTAAGCATAAGATAAACCTGACAGAGTTTTGGTAGACAACTCGAAACCTGCCGAGGCTGAACGTGCATCTGTTTGGTTTGCAGTTCCACATCGGTGTTTCAGCGTTGTCTGAAATTAGATAAGCACAGAAATAAAATAACTGTCCAGTTTTTGCTGTGCACAGTAGTGGGTCTTTCAGGAGCAATAGCATCTGCTTTTTGGAGAAAGACACCTTTTTGTACGAGTAGTAGCATTTATTGTAAGACCTGGACAGCAGTGATTTGGCACTCCTGCCAGTCTGTGTGCAGGTGGGTAAGAGACTGTGGCTTGAGTTTTCTGATCTCTGTATTACTGTGCTGAACAGGCTGAGTCCTGGATGAGATTGGCAGAATTGCCATCTGGTCAGGAGATCTTGGAGTCCTCACCAGTCTATTACAGGTCTTTTCCAAACTTACAAGCTGTGTCATTGTGGATGAGAAAACTGGCAGCAGCTCTCAGGGAGTGAATTGCTCCTGCTGGATGACACCGATACTTTTAGGATCCCTGCTTGCTCTGAGTCTTGCCTTCAAAATGCAGCCATGCTGCCCCTGAGCACCCCAGCGTTGGCATCATGTGCAGTGCATGTCTCTTGGCCTCTCCCCAAGTGAGCAGAGGGAAATCAAATAACAGCAAAAGCAATGGACAGCTTTGAATTAGTTTTTATTCTCCATAGTAGCTGTTGGAAGAGGTGGTGTTTCAGAAGATAGAGATGCATTTTATTTTTCATTTACTTCCCTTCAGAAGATGTGGTGGCTCCTACTGATGATGTTTCTGAGAGTTCATACTGATAAAGGATAACTAATAATTTATGGGAGGACCACTTTCCTCTGCATCCTGTTCTCACCTAAAGGGATGCAGGATGTGGGCAGAGCACTCCGTGACATGGCTTGTGCAGCTTTTACCACTATGAGAGTCTCTAAATTTACTGTTTATAAATATTTCTGCATATAAATTAGTGATTATAAATATTGCCTGCAGCTGAAAACAATCTGGTACAACCCATTCAGCCTTGTCTGCCCCTCAGAGAGCCATTGATTTGCTGAGGAAGGTAACAGATGAGGTGACAGAGCTCTTCTCTGAGGTGACACTTGTTTTTCCTACTTGCCATTGCAGGCAGATATGTCTCTGGATATAAATGTACAAGAAGATATGTTGCCTTCTGTTCAGCAGCTTTTCCTTTTCATGCCCAAGTCCCCAGAGGGAAATACTTTAGTGGATTGGGACTTTTGCTAAGGCATCAATGCAGTCTTGTGATATTAAATTAAAATTAATGTCACTGCCAAGAACCTGCTGTGTTCAGAAGCCAATGTCACACATTTGAGGCAGGGACGAGAGATGACCACAGAAGAGATGATGGGTTCCTGCTTTTTTCAAAAATTTATTTTCAAAATTTGGAAGCTGAAGTGATGGCTAGATAAGTTTTGTAGCTCAAGAAGCCAAATCTCTTTGCAGATATCTATGTAAATCTGACTTGAGTTTGACTTCTAGGGAGATATCTGGGGTCATCCCTTTCATTCAGGACACACACACACTCTAAGAACTGCCTGGGCTGGTGAATTTTTGGGTGCTCTTACACCCAAGTTCTAAATATTATGATGGTAGACTCATCTAATAACAGCAGACTTGGAGTTTGATCATCAGTTTTACAGAATCATAGAATAATCTGAGTTGCAAGGGACCCACAAGGATCCTCAAATCCGGCTCTTAAGTGAATGACCCATACAGGAGCTGAACCACCAACTGTGGTGTTTTTAGCACCAATCTCTGACCAGCTGAGCTAATCTCAGGGTCTCTTCACTAAAGCTGGCTTTTCTTCCTTAGTTTTTCCTGGTTTGTCCCTGGAAATGCTGCCATTTCCTTCGCCTCTTTTGGATGTTACAGACACTGCAAAGGGACAGTCTGTGGAGAGGATCTTGAGTTGTTTGCAAATGTCTCTAACAAGTGTTTCTAGCAGCTGTGTTCTCAGTTCATTGATTTTTGCCGACGTGACAGTAAAAATAAAAGTAAATGTGTGAGGGAGTGAAAAAGGGCAAACAAAAAGCCCACAAACCTCCCAGTGTCTGAAACTAAGCCAGTTCTCACTGTGAGAGTGGGAAGAGTCCTCTCTCTGCAGATGAGTTCTGTGAGCAGCAGGTCATGCAGACATCAGAGACTATGAAATAATGACTTTGTGTCAGAGTGTGGCTTGTGCTCTTGTACTTCCATTACTTCTCTTCCCACTCAGAGTACTCACTGTACCATACTTCCAACATGATAAACATACCTGGAATGAAAATGCCTAGCTGTGTCCTCATAGAGGAGCTCCTAATTATAGGAGGGGTCCTGAGGTTATCATGACAGTGCTGCACGAATGCAAAGCAATACTTTCCAAAAGGGGTCCTAGAGAACCCTTAATTCTGCCTTGTCTCTCGTCTGTTCACCTCGGCATTTTGGGGTCAAGCTGTCCCCATGATGGGCATGTTTTCAGGAGGCATCTTGACTTTTACAATGCTCTGGGTAGATCTGTCTCACCACTCTCACTCTAATAGCTGAATATTTGGAGCTGCAAAATGCAAGTTATTATTAACAGCTCTCCACGGATCTATTAGTGACCGTATTGCATAGCATGTACATAGTAGGTGGATGTTGTTGGGAAAGGAAAATGCAGTTGTCAGAAATATCTGAGTAAAGTAATAATACTTCTGGAGGGAGTTGGACTGTCTTTTTCACAGACATTTCAGCTGCACATTGTGAGGAGTGAAAAGGTCTCAGTGAAGAGCTGCTGTCAGCCTTGCCCAGCAGCACCCTGGGCTTCCCTGGCCCTTCATCCCAGGCTGTTCCCGTGGGGTTTGTGTGGCTCAAATTCAGAGAAACGGGGTAAAAAAATGACAGCACACGTTTGGCCTGCAGAGCCGACACTGGCGAGCCAGGAGATGAGCTGGACCCAGCCTGGCACTTGGAGTAGGAAGTGGATTTGCAGGGCTGGAGCTGCAGAGGTCAAGCACCCTGCAAACACAGCTGGCACGAACAGCACAACGTCAGGAAGGTTTCCCCTTTGCGTCAGCTGAGACCTTGGTTCAGTGTTTTCTTTGCCAACTTCAATGCAGGCTGTTGCTAAATTCGAGCCATTAAGAATGAAAGTCTGCAATCCATGTGTAATTTTTAAAAAAATTGCTTAAAAATAAGATCGTAATTAGTTCAGCAGGAGGCAGGTTTTTTTAAAAAAATATTGCACCGTGAAAACTAATAGAACCTTGATTCAATATTCAAAGTGCCTGGGCCTGTTTTTGGTTATGCTGGTTTTCTCCAAAAAGGGCCCATAAAAATTTATTTTATTTTAGTAATTAGCTAAGCATGTAAACTAAAATAAATAAGTTTTTGGAGACATTCAGAGGGGAAAAAAAGGACAATATAAATGTGCATTCTAATTCTTATTTAGATGAAGAGTAATTATTTCCTTTGATGTTAAATCACCTTTTCTTTTTCTCACAACATCCGTGAATTTTCTCTCTGCTAACAGAACCTTGGGATTTTATTCCCAACACTTTGGCCCTGTCATTCTGCTTTATTAAACTGGCAGTTTGTTTGAACACTTCAGTTAGTCATTAAATTTTACATTTTCTCTAGCTGTATTAATCACTGCTTTTTACGAACTGGGAATGTAAATGATCCCTTTGCCATCTACGCCATGGGATAATTTGCCTTTGTAAGAGGCTCCTCAGCATTTCATGCAGTTTTCCTAGTCTTGTAATAAGTGGGTTTTTCTCCCTTCACTGTAAGATTTACTTTGGATCCTGCTTTTTACTATTGTTTTGCACAAAGCAATTCCCCCCAAAAGTCAGATTTTCATAAAACTAACAGTCCTGTTTACGTGCTGCTCTGGCATTAAACTGTGCATATGCAAATGAAAAAAATGCAAATGTGGAATGTGTTAAAGGAGCCGCTCTGGTGGCTGGGGGAGAGAAATTGCTTCTCTCAAATCCCCAAGCGTTCCAAGTGTGCTCACGCAGACGGAAACTGGCTTAAATCCCTCGGGAAAATTTAGCTCGCAGGGATCAATAATGTGTGAAGGTGGCACAGGGAGCCTGTTCACAGAGATTCATTCCATCGCTGATAACCCGGCTGTGGTGTGACACAGGGACAGCGGCGAGGGATGTGGGGAAGGCGGGGAAATGCCCCCCTCTCTCTCTCTCTCTCTCTCTGGGTGTTTTACACTTGGCTCTTCCCAGCAGGTTTCCTCATAAACATGGAAGCTTTGTAGTGAGGAGCTCCAGAAGGAACAGCCTGGGCTGTCTCAAGAGCTGGGGATGGGAATCCAGTGCTCCGGATGGGGTTGATGGTGTTAGGATCTCCTGGGAGTTTCATTCCCTGCCACAGCTCAGGAGGATTAGGAAACACTCAGAATATCCTGAGCTGGAGGGACCCCCAGGATCACCCAGCCCAGCCCCTGGCCCTGCCCAGACCCCCCAACACCCCCACCCTGGGCACCCCTGGCAGCGCTGGCCAAACGCTCCTGGAGCTCTGGCAGCCTCGGGCCGGGACCATTCCCTGGGGAGCCTGGGCAGTGCCCTTCTGGTCCCACCCACACTCCAGTTAAACTCTGGGATTAGCAGCCTATCCTTGTAACTCTGGCTGTAGGGAATCTGGCAATTAAAAGAAGATGAAGCATTTAGTTTAGGAAATGTTTACATGTGCACGAGTGCCCCAGAGCTGCCCCAAGACTGCTGTAATTTCTCTAATATCACAGTTTGTCCAGTTTTATCAGTGAAGATTTGATCTATGTTTGAGAAATGCCAGACCTGGAAGAACTGGGCAGCTTCCCCAGGGAGCAATAGGCTTCCCTTGGCAAATGGTTGTGATGCAGACAGCTCAAATGTTTTTCGGTCTGAGACCTACACTCAGATGTCCCCTGTGGTAACCTGGTCTCCCTGGGATAGTTCAGGTTTCCTCGGTTTCCAAGAGCTGTGCAACAAAGACTCCTCACACTTTAAAGACAAAATCCACAGACTGGAGGTCCTGGGACCTACTGAAGTCAGAGGACAATTAGATTTCATCGCTTGGAATGGTCAGGGAGGATAAGAATGACCAGACTGCTCATGATAGAGTTACAGAGGGGAGAAGCTTGAAGTGCCAAAGGATTGAGCTGGCTCGGGGCAAAGGCTCAGGACCAATTGGTTTTCTCTTGCTGGGTGCTGAGGCAGTGACTGCAGAGCTGCTGCTCTCTGCACCCACCAGGCTCTGTGTGTGTGAGTCAAATAGATCAAAACACACTTAGGCTGCTGCGTCTTTCAGCAACGTCTTTCATGCAAATTGTGGGGTTTTTTTCAATAAATTACCCTTAATTTGAATCAATAAAAAAATCTGCCTTTCCATTACTGTATGATGACTCTCTCTGGCTCCCTAGTGAATTCACAAATCTGTTTCATGTTCAAGCCTCCAAATTATTTTGATGAGAAATAAGGCGAAGCAGTATAAACTAAGTTTTCTGCATGACTTTTCAGGACCAGGTGTCTGCACTCTAATTTGCCATATTTCGATGCCACCCTCCTTGTGTTTTAGATGTGGGAGCTGAAGCTGAGTCTCATTCAAATTTGTGTTCTTGTTATTGCTATTCAGAGCCTGAATACTGGTTGGTGAAAGGCTCTAATATTCCAGTAAGTCCAGAAGCAGCTGCTAAGTCTATTTAAATTATACTTTGTACCAAGCTCAAACTGTCAATAAAGGACTTTTTTCTTCTATAAAATGCCCTGATTTTTTTTTCAGGGTAAGTTTAGGCAGCAACCACCTGAAGGTCTTTTACCTTTCAGGTATGGATAAGCATAATATTTCTATACTTTTTATTTGAAGCCTATTGCCATCTTCAACTGACTTATCAGATTTGGAAAATTCATTTCAAGGGTCTGTAAAACCCTGAGATCAGGCTAGAAGAACCTGGTGCAAAATACTTTATTCACAGCTTTGATATGTCCAATAACATGCAATTATTTTTATGTTCTTTGAGGCTGAACCGCTATAAGGCTTTGAGGTTGAAAGCGTGAATCACTTGAGACAATCAGAAAATAAAGACTTGCACTGATCAAGGACTTTTATTGCTGAAATTACAACTCAATCTTGACCACAAATAGACATCCCTTTTCTAGTGGTGGCATTTAGATTTTTGAAATCTGTATTGTGAGTCCTACAGGAATTGGTATATCCTCTACCCATTTTGATTTGTGGAAACCCCTGGATTATTTTCTTTCCCCTGAAATATTTTTTATGAAGGTGCAGACCACTGTACAGCAAATTTAACTATCCTGGCTAGCTTGTTTTTTAGCCATCTTTAAAATAGTCTGCAGTGTGTGAGACATCCCGGGAAAAAAAAATAAATTAAAGAAACTGTGTTAGGATTTGAAAAGTGTGATCTGGGTGGATGGAGGAGAATATGGCATCAGAATGATTTGCTGCATGAATCACTGTGACTAAGTGTCCTTTACGTACTTGCCTGGGGTGGTAAAAGTCTGGAGTCAGAGCCTGAGGGGGTTCCTGCCTCTTCCTCCCCTGGCCCTGCTGCAGTCATCCTGCAGTGTAGGAAGCACAGCCCAGGGTCACGGTGACTGGGTATATGGGACAGTGTGGGAGAGAGTCCTGAAATAAATGCCTTAAAGAGGAAAAAATATCCGCCCTTTCTTGTTCTGTGCTCCTCTAATTGCGCTCTATAATTGAAGCCTAATGAAATGCGCTTTGAAGAGTGCCCGAGCCGTTCAGGCTGAGTTTCATTCTGCAATTCCCAGCAAGGGAAGCCCAAGTCTGCACCTGCAGCAGTTAACCTTGGTCACCTCCTCGCCAGGACACGTTGAAAACTCGGGGCCTCCTCTGGCTGCTCGTCGGGGCAGGGCAGCTCTGCCCCTGCCCAGCTCCGCGTGCACACACGGGCCCGGCAGAGGCGCTGGCACTGCGGCTTCCCCGGCACGGGGCGGCCGTGGCACCGAGGAGCCAAGCTGCCTTCATCCCCTTCTGCCCTCTCCAGACACTTCTGGGGCTAGGGGAAAGCAGGGCATGCAGAACACTGCAGCAAGCAGCACAGACCTAGAGCAGATTCCATGTGTGCTCCCGGGGAGACCCTTGCCAAGGAGGAGGACCCCAAAAGAGTCTCCAAAGAGTCGAGGTACGTTCTTTATGGAGTTTTTTCTCCTTATTTATAAAGCAGAGTTGGAGCTAGTTAGACTCACCTGATTTTACATCTCATTAGTGAAAGGAAAGAGGCAGCAGAGCGAGATCACCCTAAGAGGGTTGTTGGAAAAATAAACTGGATTATTTTAAAGGTCGTCCTTTGAGACTCTGAGCTGTGAAGGCTTTGAATGCCACCTAAAGCAGTTCAAAGTACCTTTGGAGCATCTCAAGGGTGGAGTGAAAAGTGCTCAGAATATAGCTGTTAATGTGGGGAACAAAAAAAGGAGATTGAACCAATCTAATGGATTATCCTATAAACACAATTCATGGTTGACGATATTCCTACAGATGAAGTAGTAGGAAAATCCAATAGACTATTAAAAAAGGGAACAGAAAAGTATCTTTTTTCACTCCTGTTTGGAACTCGAGAGCAGGCAAGTGTAATGAAGTACAGCAAGTGCATTATGCCAAGAGTTTTGCAAAACATTTTTAAAGTGTGATTGAAATGTTTTTGTGTGGATTAGAAGTTGATTACAGCACCATAAAACCAGAATTGGAGTTGAGAGGTATCTAAAGATCTTAACAGTTCGCTTTTCATTCTGGCAAGGTCTCCACATTGTGCCTTCAGAAAACAAAATAACACAGCTGAAATAAACCTTACAATGTAAAATGGACCATAATGCACATAATACAGTTATTTTTGTGCTAGTCAGTGTTTGAGTGAATGCCCATGTTTTCTCAAATTGAGTAAAATACAGAAATCAATGTAGCATGGGGAGAAAGGTCTGGAGCTGGCTTTAGTTTGTCCTTGTGTGAACAAAATGAATCAGCCTCTGCTCTGAGTGCTTTGCTGATGTGGTCCCTGGGGCTGCCCATTTGGAAGCACATCCCACCTGTGGACCAGCAGTTTTATCTGAAGACAGCTGGATTTTAGGAAGTGAAGAGATTTTTATACAGAACAGCACACAAAGAGCTGGGTCATGGTATGTTTTTCCCCCTCCAGCCTCTTTTTTAATGGGCAAGAGGTTTGTAGGCACTGGATTTTTAAGTCTCATCCTTTGAACAACCCTGTCTGGCCAGTCCTTTCCAGTGTCCTTTGCCCAGGTCACATGCCTCCAGTGATCCTGGAGCACTGTGATGAGTTGGGGAGGAGCATTGCCTCAGCTTCTGACTGTGGAACACATTTTCTGCACTTGCTGTGTGTTTTCTCCCTCTACAGAGGGTATTTAGTTGTTCAATGAGAAGTAGCTCACTTGGAGCTAATGGATAGCTCAGAGACACCTTTGTGTGGGACGTCGCTTAAAAAAAAAATTGAAACATTTGTTTTGGTAGGAATTTTTTGACTTGCTTTATAAACTGTGTATTTTACAGTCTCTGGGTTCTGGGAAAATATAGTTCAGGTAAATAATGCAGAAAATTTGCTGCAGCAAACCTGACTGGAGATGACCTCTCCTACAATAGTAATGGGATTTTATTCATGTAGTACCTCATGTGTCTGTAAAAGCTACATCCCATGTATTTACTCCAAAGCAGTTCTGTCCCGAGGAACAAAGGATGTTGTTTTTCCACAGTGATGGAGGATTTCCAGGTGTCTTCTGACTTTGGATTTTCCCCAGGACATTAGAAAATCAGATCTAGGATTTATTCAAGAGGGAACCAGCAGCAGTGAGTTTATTTAGCAGGAGTTGCAAACAGTCAGTGCACAAATGAAAAGCCTCTGGATGTGAGCACAGGGAAGTATTTTAAAGGCACAGGATTTGTTCTTTGTAATGCTATGATTTATTCGAGGGGAAAGCAGAATGCCAGTGCCAATCCATGTGCCCCTGAGAGAGGGAGGGAGCAGAAACTGTCCAGCAAGGAAGGGAAGAAGGAGAGGGTGTTATGTGAGGAGTTTAGGGGAGTTAAGTGGCTTTTTTGAATGAAAATGTAGAATGAATCCTTTAAGCTTTAGCTGATGCAACATGTTGAGATGTAGAAGGAAAAGGTTCAGAAAAGATTTTTGGGATTGGGGCAGTTGGTTGTTTACCCCCCAGGCTCAGCTTCTGTGCTGCTCTGAGATGGGGTTTGGGGAGCTCTCGCTCCCCTTCTCCATTTCCCCACATCCACCCATGGCTGGGCCTGGATCCTTGCCCTTTTATCCCACTGTCACAGCAAGATGGGGTCAGCAGAGAACTCTGCAAACCCAGCTCCATCACAGGGGCTGAGCAATACTCATGAGAACTTCAACCTTGTCTACCTTTGCAGAGCTGCTCAGGAAAACATGTTCAATCTTGCTATAAATATTAATACACAAGACAGCTTCTTAAGCACTAAATTCCAAGCAAATTCTTTGCATATAAACATTCATTTTCTTCACTGTTATCTAGCTCAAAGCTGACCATTTTTCTGCTANTTGAGCTGGTTGGCTTCCATTCTGTTTTGCAGGGTGCAGGGCTGACTTTGACTTGCAGTAGTTTTCAAAATCTTTGCAAGCAGCCAAAACTATTTTTTGGTAATTATGCTAGACAGGAAGGGTGAAGGTATTAATTTAAAAATTTGGAAAATGTGTTGGAAAATTGCACAGCCTGTTTTCACCCACACTTATTCCATACAGGTTTGTTTATTGTTTTTTTTTTTGTTTGTTTGTTTTGTTTTGGGGGTTTTTTTGTTTGTTTGTTTTTGTTGTTTCTGGTGAAAAAATAACCAAAGTTTGGAAAACTTGATGGTGTAGCTTGAGAGGCAACTGTAAAAAGTGCAGAGTTTTAACACACAATGTCAAAAAAATGGTTGTACCTGCTTTTATGATGCTTTGTCTTTCTGGTGTGCCAAACTCAGAGTGCAAAGAGCATGGTGAGGTACAGGAAAATTGTTTTGTGATTAGCAAAGTACGACCACTCTTACTATTCATACATATTTGGGGTTTGAGATGCTTTCAGTTCTGCTCCAAGTCTGAAAATTTTAAGATAGAGGCCAAAAAGAAAGGACAAAAAAATCAACATAGAGAAGTAAATTTTGTTTTAATAGGTGTCAGAACTGACTTACAAGTAAGTTCTCATCCTTAGTGCTCTGTGATTCCTTCCTTGCAGAAGAATTCTTAATTTTTTTGTGTGAATGGTCACACGTTGATCTTGGGATAAGAGCAGAGCTCTGGGCTTGATTCACTGATCCTCTGCTTTTGAGATGAGAATGTAGAGATGCACTTCAGATCCCCTTGGCAGGAAAGGAGGCTAAATGTGTGTTTGAGGGGTTTGCTGGGCTCAGAATATTGGCTTAGTGCTTCCAGCTGGTGCTCCTGTACTGAGTGCTCCTCCTGCCCTTCATCCCTTGCAGATGTGTCCAGGTGTGCAGCCAGGCTTCTTATGGTTCTTGTGTCTTAAGAATATTAAGACTTTTGTAAGATTTCCCACATGTTTGGGGTTAAAGCTGTGACTTGACCACTCCGTGCTGCTTTTGCTTCTGTGTTAATCACCTTCAGTCTGCGACAGGGGCGGAAATGTTCATAGAATCCTAGAATGGTTTGGGTTGGAAAGGACACTAAAGCCCTCTCCAGGGGTCAGCCTGGAGGAGAAAAGGCTCTGAGGAGACCTTAGAGCACTTTCCGTTACCTAAAGGGCTACAAGAGAGTTAGAGGGAGGCTTTGTGAAGGCATGGAGTGATAGAACAAGGGAAAATGGTTTTAAACAGAAAGAGGGCAGAGATTTAGATCAGATATTAGGAAGAAATTCTTTACTAAGGGAGTGGTGCAGCACTGGAGTTGGTCAGAGAGAAGCTGTGGCTGCCCCTGGATCCCTGGAAGTGCCCAAGGCCAGGTTGGACACTGGGGCTTGGAGCAGCCTGGGACAGTGGAAGGTGGCCCTGCCCATGGCAGGGGGTGGCACTGGATTAACTTCAAGGTTCCTTCCAAACCAAACCTTTTTGTGATTCTTTGAGTTGAGTCTCTACTATTACATTCCTTACATTTCACAGCCCATGGGGTGTTGTAGAGGGATCATGCTTCTCTCCTGTTCCCTTCAAGAAAGCAAGCAGCTCTGATAATATATGTGGAAAAGGAAGGATTCCTTATGTTCTTCATGCCTTATCTTTCACACCCAAGTGAGGCTTGTGCTGGAATGAGCACAAGGTGGAGGTGAGCTAGACAAAATATTAACATGCTTTGATGCAAAACACAGATCTGAGTCCTCCATCTCTGACACACTCAGCTTTGAACTTGAAATCAAATGTAGAGCCCACATTCTGGGCCCCGGTTGTTTATGATTTACACTCTGCTTGATACCAGCCTCGGAACTGGAAGTGGCAAGTGCTACCAGTCATGCTGTAAACAGGGATGGGGACTGTGCCAGCCTCCATGTGGCTGGGAACCTGAAGTGGAATCTCTATTGCAGGAGGAGAATCTCTGTAGCTACTTAAAATGATACAAAGCCACAATTATATTTCACCTTTGGAAAGCACATGATCTTTAATCGTCTGCTGAAACTGCGGATTGCCAAGATTAGATGTAGGATTAATGCCTGAAAGTAAAGATTTCTGCAGAAGAAGCAGTACAATCAAAGCCTGGGCTTTGTCCCATGGACCTGTACCTGCTTTTTGCTCTCGGGTTCAGTGGGCAGTGACTCTGTAATTCACTCCTGTATTGCATCAGGAGGCCGTGCAGTGACGTTTTACTGTGGAAGCGTGGTTCTGAGAGTGACCCCAAGCAAGGGGCTGTGGGGGAGAGAAGAGCTGATTTTCATTCTCCGATGAGTTTCACGCTGGGGAAGGTGTTGGCTTGCCAGGTTTGAATTCAGAAGTACTAATTGTCCTTCTCCAGCTTGAGCCCTGGTGTTCAGAGCTGTCACTGCAGGGGAGGGGGCAATTAAACCTTCATGGCTCAGCCTGGTGAGCAGTGACTGAGGAAGAGCCACTGGTGATGCTGGGATGATCTGTGTAAGAAATACATAATTTTAAAAGCATTTTGTGGATCTTGTTGTCAAGTCTCAAGCAAGCAGGAAGGGAAAGCCATGGTTGGGAATGGCTGTTTCTTGCTGTTCTTTCCACTAAAACCTGAAGCTGCTTTTGATGTTGGGTATCTTATGAACGATAGAAACTCAGGTTCAGAAAGATGTGTTTTGGAAATTCAGCACTGATTACGTGAGAATAAATCCATATGTGGTAAGAACTATGGAGAAGCCTTATGAAGTTTCAGGGAGGTCTCTGGTGCTCAGAATGATGGTGAGTGAGATGTTCAGTAGAATGTCTTCACTTGGTACACCCTCTGCACACGCTGAATTCAAAATAAAACATTTCCAGCTACCCTGAGCTACAGCTGGTTTTCTTCCATCAGAAAAACCTGATCTAGTGGAAGGTGCCCCTGCCCATGGCAGTGGATTTGGAACAAGATGATGTTTAAGGTCCCTTCCAAGCCAAACCATTCTGTGATTAAACTCCTTTTTGTGATTACCTCACCTTGCACAGGGCATCTTAACACCTGGCTAGAGGAACATTGCTTCCCCGAGGCAGCAACTAGGGAAATGAATGGTTATGTTTGTACAACTTTGAGTTCAAGGATATTTCTGTCAGAGTTGAATGCATCAGTTGATTTGTGTTTATTTTTGGGATACGGGGGAAAATGAAGTTTTCCTGTAGGCTTTATTAGAGCATGGAGTGGAATATGTAAGGCAAGATTTAAAACTAAATAGCCTATTGTTTCCTGAGGTGTTTTCAATCATGAAGTCGTGCAGTTGGTTTCCCCTCCCCTCCATCTGCAGTGCTGAACCCTGTGAAACACAACCAGCTCTCTGCTGATACCTGACTCCCTTATCTCTGCACTCTTATGAATTGCAGAATGTTTTTCAGCCCTGGAAAATCACACTTTGCCTGTGACAAAATTCTTCATCTATTTGTGAAGCCCTGTGCCAGCCCTGTTTTGAATATGAAGCAAGTGGCGTGGCAAAGCACAGGGGAATGTTCCTGGTGGCTGCATGTGCTGGGCAGGGGCACAGCCTGGCACTCACAGAGCTGCTCTGCTCTGTCTTGGGTGTGAGTGCACTGGAGCTGGGCTCCTGGCAGCTGGACACTGAGCCTTTCTAAAGCTGCTCTAAGGAGGGTTTGAACACCACTAAGTCAGGCTTGTTCACAGCTGAGCCTGCCTGGGTGTCATCTGGGTAAATAGAAGTGACTCTAGCTCCAGAGGGGATTATGCAATTGGGACCAAAGTGGTTTTCAGAATGAGAATTATAGAACCCCAGAATGGTGTGGGCTGGAAGGGACCTTAAAACCCATCTCGTTGGGGTGCTTGGTGGGCAAGGACACCTTCCACTAGACCAGGGTGCTCCAAGCCCAGTCCAGCTTTGGACTTACACACATCCAGGGATGGTGTGTCCACAAACTCTCTGGGCAACCTGTGCCAGGGCCTCTCCACCCTTATAGTGAACGATTTCTTCACAATTCCAAATCTAAATCATTCCTCCTTGTCCTATCACTACATGCCCTTGTGAAAAGTCCCTCTCCAGAGGGCTCCACTTTAAAAAAAAAAGGCAGGAATTAAAGCTGAGACTTTTTAGCTGAGACTAAGGGTTTACAGCTTTAATTTTCTGAGATGCCATCAGCTTTGTTGTTTCTGTGGGTTTGGTCCCAGGCTTTTCCAGCAGCTGAGCAAGGCAGTCAGCAACGGGACAAGGTGGGACCTGGTGGCAGGACACAGCCCCGCGGGGCAGGGGAGGCAGGGCCCGGCCCCGGTGTGGGAAGGGACTCCAGACAATGGGATTTTCTGGTCGGATGGACAGGGTGCCTCCTTCTCTCCTGCTTGCTGAGCAGTGCTGGAGGAGCTGACATCTGTGGCAGTCACTGGGATCCTTATTCCCAGTGCAGTCCACCTCCCCGTGCCCTGTGTGCAGCATGGTATGATAAGAACCGAGAGATAAAGAAGGTCTTGATGCGAGGTCTTGCTTCACAAGGCAGGAGTGAGTTCAAAAAGCAGCAAGAAGTCAGGAAAAGCTGCCTTTTCTTCTGGCTCAGTAAAGGGACAGACACCAGTGAGGGTGTCCCTGCAGACCCTGCTCCTGACCTTGGCACTCTCATGCATAGAGTGGCTGTGTCATCTTCTTTGTCCTGACTCTTCTCTTGTCCATAGCAAGAGATTGTTTTAGTCTTGAGGCATTGAGTGAAAAAGGGGAGGAAAACCCCTGTTTTACAAATAGAGAGAGCTACTGCAGCTACCTGTCAGCTCCAAATCATCCCAAAATGGGAGGGGTTGCAGGAGGGGTGTGGAGAGGCAGAACGGGCTGTTTTATAAAGACAGGCACATAAAACATCGATGGGAATGCAGGGGAATAATGCAATGGATTTATAGGCTTCAAATGCCTTCCCCAAACTGCTATGCAGGCTGTCACTAAAATGGAAAATAGATATAAGGTTGTGTAATGTACCCACAAAGTAGTGTGTGATTTAACAGCAGTACTTACCATTTGCATTGAAACAGGCTGCAATTGCTAAAATCAGAGGGGAAGCCTAAAGTCCTAATGTTTGATAGTGGATATGGCTGTAGAGAGCAAAATTCTGCTCACTGGGGTTGATTAATTCTGTATGGCAAAAGATATAAGATAAAGTGGTCTGCATACAGGGATCAATTGCTGTGGGAAGAAACATATGAGCATATTTTTTTTCCCCTTGACTGGCAAGCTCTCAATCCTGAAACATTGGAGTGTTCTGCCTGCAGTTTTAAGGTTATGAACACACAAAATCCTGACAACTCTGTTATTCATCAGGGTGAAATCTTACTCATATGTACCAAATGTATGGGCAGGCTAAATGGATCTATCAGCCGTGATTTGAGCAGAATATTCTGCCTTGTTAATTTATTTATTTGAGAGGATTAAAGAGAGTCTGAACAGCCATCCTGAGGATTTTAGTAGTGCAGGGCAAGGGCCATTACAGTGGAGTGATGAGATCTTTATCACAATGTGTTCTTGCATCAAGCTTAGGGCCTCATGCTTGTGCCATAATAGGTTCTTCCAAAGGAACTTATAAACCCAAAGTTAATTCATCACATTTCTTGATGATCTATTTTCCTGTTTAATTACCACATTTTTAACATTGGTACATTTTTGACAATAGGTACCCTTTTTTTTCCTATAGATTTTCAACTCTTGCTGGCATTTCTATTTTAGAAAGCACAGGACAAAGCACTTTCTTCCTCCACCATGCAAAAAAGGAGTAAAATTCACCAGACTTGTGCACTTGCTTGTTCACCACTGGAGTTTTGAAAAATCCAAGTGGGCTATTTTTGTTATTTTTTAAATTACGTGTTTTCTCTCTTGCAGTGAGAAATAAACTTGTGCTTCCTAGTTTAGCTAATACCTCTGCTATCATCTCTCCCTTCTCCATGAAAGTTTTATGTCCTTGTGAGAGAAGTTCTGCAGTCGCAGATGATGACAGCAAAGTGTTCACATCTCCCCAGAAAATTGTGTTAAATTGGGCTCTGTGAAGGAGGGAAGAGCTGTGCTTATGCTTTCAATATTACATCTACGTCTCTGGGGTTGTTACCATAGCTCAGAGATTTCAAGGAGTTAATATTCTGAGCTTTAAAGTGGATAAAAATCAGAGGGAAAGATAAAATAAGAGGGGGTGCCCCTGGTTAATGGGGATTAGAGTGCGCTGGAATTGGTTGCTTAAATAACAACCAGGAGAGAATTTGTTCACCAGCCTACTCCTTTATGCTGATCTTTTCTTATTTTATTCTGCAATCTATCACAGCAATTGTACATCACTGAACACCTGGACATTAAACCTATAAAGCCCTTTTTGATAGTTTCCAGTAGACTCGAACCTGTACTGTTGGCCTGTTTTACATTTTACAAAGAATTCGGACTCATGTAGCCAAATTTTGCACAGTTGACTGGGGATTTCAGCATCTGAGCACCTCCTGAATAAATCCCTCCCATCCAGCTGGGAGAACCCCGGGCCCAGTGTTCTGCCTCTCTTGTGCTGGTGGGAAAATTGCTGTTCTTTATTCTTCTTCACCATTTGGCTTTTTGAATTTTTCAAATTTACTGCTTTTGTTGCTTCAGTGTGAGAAGCATTTAATTAACTCAGTGAAGGAGGTTCCAAGGAGACTTAGGATTTATTAATGTGTATTTCTTTGCCTGATTTTGCTGTGTTTAGATCCATAGCAGTGATGGCCGCTAAAATTTTTCTTGGGACCATCAAGTTCCCCTGGAGCTGATGTGTAAACTCTCCATTCCCAATGAAAACCCTGGACAGACATTCCAGTCTGCAGAGCAAAGAAAACTTTCCACTTAGGACAGTGCCTGGCTTGCAGGGAGATCAGGAAGGTGGTTAAAAACCATAGAGTTACAATCTGGAGAGAAATTTCCTCATCTTTGTATTTGTATTTATTCTGCATCAGAATGCAAATAAATATTTTCAATATTTCTAATCAGAATTAAATTTTAAAATATATTTTTGGTATTTTTCTGTTTGTTTTCTGTCTATGTTTTTAAACTTCTAAATTAATAACATTTCAGGGTTTTTTTTTGAGAATACAGAAGTATTAGATGGCTCAGCTTGTCTTTAAAATAGATTATTTAAAAATAATATAGAACAGCTGCTTTCGAGCGATTGAGTCATCTCATTTTTTTAGATTAGAATCTGTTGTTTGTTTTGTAATGAAATGCTTTGACACTTGGAACAAGAAATTAAGATAAATATTCAGCATACAAACCACAAGACAGGTGTTTTTTCCAGCATCCTTCTTGTTCCAGAGAAGTGCCATATTTCTTCTCCAGACATGTTTTTGTGCATTTAGAAATTACTCCAAAATCGGAAATTTCCACGGTTTCTTGAAAATTTTTCGCTCTCTGATTCCCTGCAATTTCTCTTGCTCCATAAAATTGAGTTTAAATCAGTCGAGAAGGCTGGAAACTTGTTGGTGCCTTCCTCTTACCCGTCTGTGATGAGCTGGAGGAGGCATGAGAATGAACGTGTGAGAGTCTGACCCAGCCCCACGGATACACCCAAACCCACGGGTGTGGCACTTCGGAGTTATTCCAGCGGGGAAATCCCACTGCCTTGAGCCCCTGGAGCTGCTGCTGGCTGTGAGGAGGGTGGCAGAGCCTGTGCTGGCAGAGCAGGGGTGTGTGCCAGGCCAGCCCCAGGACACGCTGCTGGCAGGGCCAGCTGTGGCTGCAGCTGGAGTGGCAGCTGCTGTCGCTGTGCCTGCAGGTCCAGAGAGGAATCAGGCTGAGACAGAGCTCTCAGCTGTTGATCCACACACACTCAGGGCAGCACTTAGAGCTAAGAAACAGCAGGTAGCTCACTTGGAAGAGAGAAATGATTGTTTGTTTGGTTTTGGTTGTGGTTTTTTTTTTCCTGAGCTGGAAGTGTTTGCCTCCTTTTCCAAGTGGACAGCTCTGTTTCCAGGGCTGCTTCCTGTGGTTCACCTGGGGTTTGGCTGCTTAACCAGCAGCACTCAGCAATTACAGAAATCCACAGACTTCTCAGCCACACTAATCTTTGTGTAGAGGAGTGTAGAAGCCCTGGTTTTATAAATGGCAGCCTGGAGACCTGCAGAGCATCAGGTCCTTGTGCTGGTGAGGAGAGTCCTCCCAGAGGGGGACACACAGCCCAGGGGCTCCCTGGCAGTGTCTGTGTGCCCAGGGGCTCTCCCTGGCAGTGTCTGTGTGCACTTTAGCCCACTCCAGTCACTCAGAGCCCTCCTGGAGGGAAGCAGAGGAGAGCTCGACCCTGATGAGAGCAAGAATTGGTTGCTCTATCTGCACCATTTGCACTTATCAGCCCATAAATATTTCTGCTGCTGGGCTGAGTGACACTGGACACATGCACAGCTTTGCACTGTTATGTTTCTTTTCTCTGGGCTGCATCCAAGTACTGTCAATGTGTTAAAGTCAAATGTTCTGTTTTGGGGGCAAGGGTGGCTTCCTCTGAATGTCCTCACACCACCTGGTTTAACAAGGTCCGTATCTACTGGGAAGAGACTCTGCTGCAGAAAAAGTGAACTCACATTTGGCTGTGCCACAAATCTCTCTGATGGAGTTTATATATCCTGAAAAGAGTCTTGGGAAATCCTGAAGTCTGATTTGAGTGAGCAGTTGCTTTGACAATTGACCCACACTACAATATCAAATTGGGGACATTCTCTCAAGTGCTGTTTCCTCCTTCACTGCTTCTTGTGAGTTGACCCGGGTTGTTTTAAGCTTCCTTGTACTCATTCTCTGCTACAGTCAACAGAAAAGTAAAGACTGGGTTTGTTTGTTTGTTTGTTTTAATCAGTGATCTGTTTTTTTCTTTAGTTTTTTTTTTTCTTCTTCTTGATAGCTTTTCTAGCTCTTTTTGCCTTAGGAGGATAGTTTGAGGTTTTTTTAATAAGGAAAAAATAACTGTTTCTGTAATGATTTTAGAACTGCTGAAGGCAGCTGAATACATTTGTTTATATGTATGGAGATCAGGGACAAGTGCATCTTACACTTGTATTTATAACCTTCAGTATAATGTGAATAAATAAATACTACTGATTTTGCATAGGCCACTGCCTGACCTGGGCATCCTGTGAATGTGCTGTTCAGTGCCCCAGGTATAGGAAGTTCCCTTTCTTTTTTCCCAGTTCCTATTTTGCTGATTCCCCTTTGTAGTTTTATAGAATTTCTCTTTCTCTAGCTCTTCATGTGACAACACAGCATACAAGATTGCATTTGCTCACTCCTACATAACATTAAATGAAATGCATTTTTATTTCTGAATTTTAGCTATGGCATGGACAGGGTCACATCTCTTGATTTAAGTATTTGTTTCTCAATTTCATTCCAATGGTCTTCTTACAAATTCCCTTGCCTTGAAGAGCCTTGATGCAATAAGAACTCTCAAAATACTGTCCCATGCCATGCTGGTTCTTGACTCCCTGAGGGGCAAGCAGTGGGTGTAGAGATTTTCTTCCTGCATTTTATTTTTTGTTTGTTTTAAGAACCATTATGCTCAGATGTCTCTCTTTCCCAGGTGTCTGGCACATAATAAAAATTTAAACCCAGGCTGTAATTCCTGGAAAAATTAGCTGGTTTTCAATGAAGTCACCTGCAAGCTAATTATAATTCCTTGAAGAGTTCTGCTTCTGTACTTTCTTGCTGCTGGTGTAATTCATGCCCCTTCTCTGTTACACTGCCTTATCTTGGGTGTCAGCTCTGTCTAAATTGTTCTTCTCTTTCCAAATAACAGGATTCACATGCTCTCACCATTCTCTGGTGTCAGTAACATCAGTCTCAGTCTCTTATTTATCCTGTTATTATTAAAGCCTTTCTTTTTAAACACTGGGTATTTATTTTTCCTCAAAATGCAACATTTTCCTCCTGTCATAAAGCAAGTGACTTAAAGATTTTCGAAGGTTCTTTCAGAAAGGCTGGGAATTAGATTCTTGTGGAGACCTTAATAAAAAATTGAAGATCTCATGTATTAACATACATTGATTTATTCATAGTGTTTCATTACAAATAAGTGAGGATCCCATAATATCAAAAAAGGTTAGGAGAGCAGCAGAGCACGGTACATTATATTGACAGCTCTGTTGAAATTGAGCTGCCTTGGGATTGAATTTGGAACTCAGGCAAGGAATTGGCTGGTAAATAAGTCATGAGTTTCCCTTGAAGTGTCTGTATATCAGGAGGGTTGCCATGGGTGAGCATGCTGAGCTCGGGCAGGTTTCAAGGTGTGTTGGCACCAGCTCCAGGCGTGTTCAGGACATCCCTCCAGTCTGGAACCCTCCTGGCTTAAACCAGCTGTAAACCAGACACTGCACCACGTGTAAATCTGCACTCTGAGGCTCAGAATGAGGGCAGGGAGAGGACAGCAGAAGCTAGTTTCCACAGAGAGCAGGGCTTTTGCCTAAAGACCTGATGATATTTATTGCAATTAAACATAGCATTTCATTTCAGTGTATTCCTGGTAGCACAGGAAAAGGCTTCCAAAGCTTTTGTTGTCAGAAGAAGGCTGCCATTGTTTTCAGCTGCCTTTTGAGGAGATGATTTGCCAAAAGGAAACATATCCATGTTTGCACTGAGGGTTCTCCTAAGCTGTGGGGGCTTGCACGGGTGGTTCTCATGAAAATCCTGCCAGTCGTGCTGTGTGCTCTGGTTTGACTACAGAAGTTCTGAGCTTGGGAACAAAAAGCAATTCTTTGCATCTTTTGTTGTAAGTCAGCACATGCTGAGGTTTTAGCAGAGAGAGGAAATTAGTTTTTCCCTAAGTAAAGCCCTGGAAAAATTGTCATGTTTGTTTGACAGCACCCAAATACAAAACGCTCACGGGAGGTACAGAAATAATCCTGAAATAATCCCTGTCCTTGTGTTTGAGAGTCTTGAGAGGTGACAAAACAGGGGAGCAGAGAGTGGCCGGCTGCAGAAGGCCCCTCATCACCTTCCTGCCCTTGTTCTTCCTTTGCAGATCACGTACAAGGCCGTTGGGTCTCTGGATCCCAGTGCTGACCTGTCCAGCCAAAGAGGGAAAGTCTTCAAGCTGCGGAACGAAACCCATCACCTGTTTGTAGGACTGTACCCAGGCACCACGTATTCATTCACCATCAAAGCCAGCACTGTCAAGGGCTTTGGGCCACCCATCACCACCCGGATTGCAACTAAGATTTCAGGTACTGCTTTGGAGAAGGAGAAAAACAGATTTCTAGGGCTTTGTGCTTTAGACTCAAAGCTGATGCTTAAAATTGTAAAAAATACTCAGCTTAATGCCTCTCCAGGTTTCATAGGGCAGAGTTTTGAAACAGACACAGACCGTTTTTTTAATTTGGGTTATAAATACAGGGGTTAATTTGTGGGTGTCCTAAATATCCCTGGATATCTGTGGAGCATTTTAAATGAGAGGCATCATTAGTTCCACAAATGAACTACCCTTGGAGTAATTATTGTTAGCATTATCTGCCTGGCTGGGGAAGCTCCTTCCATAATGTGGTTTTTATTTTCAGGATGTACCAAAATGGATGCAATGAAGTAATGGGATTAATAGTGCAAGAAGAGTAAAAAAAAAATGGAGGAAAGCTGTTTTTCTTGAGTTTTTTTATGAGTAAGAGCATGGGGAGGGCTTGAGGCAGACAAGAATATGAAAGGCACTAAAATAGGGAGGCAATGGCAACGAGAAGGAAAAAAAAAGGGGAAACAGGCCAGTTTAAAAAAAAAAAAAAAGAAGACAGTAGTGGTGATATTGGGCAGATATATGTGGATTTTAACATTTAGTTGATAGCACTAAAACAGGTTCTCTAACAGAGAGAAAAGCTGTCATTTTTTGGACCATTTTAACTGTTTTTTCAGTAAAGTCAAAATACACATCTGGAACATTCAGGACACTGGTAATGCTTGAAATTATGGCTCGTTATTGTAGGAAAGATTGCACTTCAGTATAGATTTTGCACTGCCATCTTTCAAAATCAGTTAATAATAGCAAGTTGTGAGCAGTAAGTGACAGGGTAAATTTTAAGGAAGCAAAGAACATCTCCTCCCTCTGCTCGGGGTTTGAACCCTTCACATTTAGCACTAAAGCCCTGAACCATTTGAAGTAAAAGCCATTAAGTGTCCAAACATCTCCATAGGCTGTTGGGAGTTCTGCAGCCCTGCTGTGAAGGGACAGCACAGCGTGTGCTCCATTCCCTTGTGATCACAGAAATAAAAAACCACAGCAATGGTTTGGGGGCCTTTTCCCCTCTGATTCAATTTCTTTGCATTTTGTCATCCCATGAGTGCTCAAATTGTGTTAGCAGCCTGCATGAGTGCCAACTATATGCACACTGAGCTTGTTTTATTGACTTTTTTACCCCCCATCTTCCAAATATCTGGCTCTCAATAGGTGGGTACAAACTCCATGCAAGCATTAGGGTAGTCTCTGACATTAGATTATCTCATTGCGTGGTCAAGGTTTTGATACATTTTCCAAATAATTTGAAAATTATCGTTAAACTTGCTCTAAGAGGCAGCCTCGAGGTTTTAGGGAGAAGAGGGATTTTTGCATTGACAGGAATGTCCTTGTGAAGTTCTAGTTTTTCTTCACATGGAAAGACATCTGTGCTGTAGCAATGTGTATTTGTTTCTGTGGGAGCATTAAGTCGTGCTGTAGCACCGGCCCCTCTGGCCGGAGCAGGGGCTCAGCAATTCCTGCTGTGCCATTGAGGCCAGCAGGTCGAGGGAGGGGATTTTCCTCCTCTCCTCTGCCCTCACGAGACCTCACCTGGAGCTCTGCATCCAGCTCTGGTGTCCTCAGCACAGGAAGGCCATGGAGCTGTTGGATTGAGTCCAGAGGAGGCCACGGAGATGCTCTGAGGGCTGGAGCCCCTCTGCTCTGAGCCAGGCTGGGAGAGCTGGGGGTGTTCACTGGGAGAGGAGAAGGCTCTGGGGAGACCCCAGAGCCCCTTCCAGTGCCTAAAGGGGTTCCAGGAGAGCTGGAGAGGGACTGGGCACAAGGGATGGAGGGACAGGACAAGGGGAATCATTTTAACCTGATGGAGGCAGGGTTAGGTTGGATGTTAGGAAGAAATCTTCCCTGTGAGGGTGGGCAGACCCTGGCACAGGATACCCAGAGAACCTGTGGCTGCCCCTCGATCCTTGGCAGTGTCCAAGGCCAGGCTGGACAGAGTTTGGAGCAGCCTGGGCTAGTGGAAGGTGTCCCTGCCCGTGGCAGGGGTGGGAATGGATGGGCTTTAAGATCCCTTCCAACCCAAACCATTCTGTGATCTCCAGCATCTCCAGTGATCTCTGGTGTGGAAGACCACTGGGGATGTGTCTCCTTCCAATGAGTCACTGCTTCCCCTTGATGGAGAGCACCTTATTCCAGAGAAATCCTTCTTAAGCAGTTGACATTCACTCTGAACGTATCCCCAGCTTATTGACAGTGAAGCCAGCAGCTGAGCTGATAATAGAAGCCCCCATTCTTGACAGTTTTCAGGTATTTAGATAAAAATCCTGATTGTAAACAGGATTACAGTGAAAATCACTATGAGAGGATTAAATATGGGATCCCCCACAATGCAGCTTGCCCTTGTGAGCTACAGATGAGCTATTTGTGTGAATTCTTCCGTTTGCTTTATAGTTTAAAGTTATTCCAGCAAAACCTGCATCTTGTGGGACAAATTTGGTTCTGCTCAGACCTCATGATCTCTTCAGGTCTTCAGCAGTAAAACTTAGTAAACCAAACAGATGCCTGCTCCTGGGGAAGGAAGAAGTAATAAGTGAAATATATTTCCCAAGGAAAGCTGTCCTACTTTCATGGAATGATCCTGAGAGAAGATAACAAAGCAGAAGGAGAAACTAGAGTTTGGCTGAGTGGATTTTTATTCAGTGGGTTTCTGTATTGCTTGGGGGAACACATCAGACATGAGGCTGCCATGGCTGGGCACTGCCCGAGGGTGGCACTGGGACCTCTGCAGCTGCCTGTTGAGTCAGCAGCACTTAAGCACCAGGGTAAAATGTCCTGGCTTTGGGTGCAAAAATAACCTGGCTAATTTGTGCTCCTCTCTTTTCATCTTTTGTGTTTCCTAGCACACCCTCGAGCTAATCAAGGGGGCACAGCTTAAGTCTGTGCATTAAAATATCTTAAGATGTGAGAGGGCTAATCCGCTGACCAGAACAGGGAAAAAGGTTCAGGATTCAGGGGTGCTTTTCTTAGCTCTGCCACTGATTCACTCATCCTAATAGTTTGGGTTTTTTTACATCTATGCAGTGTTCTTTCCTCACCTTTAACACTGAAGAAATGATCCCATCTCAAGGGTTTACTAGGTCTTAAAAATTCAAGACAGGATTCTCAAAGCCAGCTTGAAGATTGTCCGATTCCCGTTTAATTGGAACGGAAAAAGGCCGTACAAATATTTAAGCAGTTTTAATCATTCTGGTCATAACACTGGGAAGTATTTTGCTATTTCGTTTGAGAAACGTTAACATGATGTTGCCATCACTACCGAAGGCGGTGGCTGGTGCCTAGTGAACGTGTTGCTTTGTTCTGCTGCAGCACCTTCCATGCCGGAGTATGACACGGACTCCCCCCTCAACGAGACTGACACCACCATCACGGTCATGCTGAAGCCTGCTCAGTCCCGGGGAGCACCTGTCAGGTGGGTGTTTTGTCTTTTCTTTTCACACTTCCCTCCCCTCCTTCCTCCCCAGGCTTCCCTCACTCCTCTCTCATTCTCCTCTGATAACGGAGCTGCAGAAAGCAAGCGCCGACTAAAAGGCCAACTCAGCTGTTGATTCTGCCTTTCACAGCCTCCTTTCATGAATGCTTCAGCCTCCTTGCCTCCCGCTGTTAACCTCCAGGAAGGATTGCTGCTGGCACTGTTGGGGTTATTACCCTCTCAGCATCACTTCAGATGCCTTTGCAGTGCTGGAGCACAGCGGGGATGTGGAGCTGGAGACTGAACATCCCCACACGAGGGTGGAGGAGGCTCCAGGTCTCCATCCTGCCTTCTCTTCCATGATGAACAAGGCCTGCTGGTAACTATTGTAGGAACGCCTGCCCTGTCTTTAATGCTCGTGGAGGTATTTGCTCAGTTTCTGGATTTAACGCACTTCTCACATTCGTAATCCAGCTGTGCTGCTGGGCTGGCTGTGCTGTGAAGCAGTAATCTAGTCCAGAAAAAAGGAATTTGACTTAGTGAGGCTTTGCTAGCATAGACAAGCAGATCCTGCTGCAGAGTAGAGGATTTACTGAACCACAGAGTCGTTAATGTCGGAAAAGACCTCCAAGACCATCAAGCCCAACCTTTCACCACTCACCTTATCAACCAGACCAGAGCACTGAGTGCCATCTGCAGTCATTTCTTGAACATCTCCAGGGATGGTGACTTCACCACCTCTGTGGGCAGCCCCTTCCAATGCCTGACCGCCCTTTCTGTGAAAGATGTCCAACCTGAACCTCCCCTGGCACAGCTTGAGGCCATTTCCTCTTGTCCTGTCCCTGTTCCCTGGGAGCAGAGCCCGACCCTCACCTGGCTGCCCCCTCCTGTCAGGGAGCTGTGGAGAGGGGGAAGGTCCCCCCTGAGCCTCTTTTTCTCCAGGTTAAACAACGCCAGCTGCTCCTCACATGGCTGAGTCCTCAGCCCCTTCCCCAGCTCTGTTCCCTTCCCTGGACACCCTCCAGCCCCTCAATGTCTTTCTTGCAGTGAGGGGCCCAGAACTGGGCACAGGACTCAAGGTGTGACCTCACCAGTGCCAAGTACAGGGGTGCCATCCCTTCCCTGGTCGTTTAGGGGCAAGGGGCTGCCCAGGCACCCGTGGAATAGAGTGGGCACCTTGAAGGGAACCTTGCTGCCTGTCTGAGCTGGGTCCTGCTCTGAATGGTGACATGCTGATGCGGGACACTCACCTGCAGGTTGCTTCCTGACTTGGAGTTCTGTACTCATCACTGTCTTCCATCTCAGTGAATTTGTGTTTGGTGCAAGGCACCAGCACAGATGAACAAATTTCCCTTCTGAGCCCACACTGCCTTCCCTGTTGCTGGCAGAAGTGCCAGCTGCTCCTTCATCCTGCCACTCACCCTGCCAGGCTCCTCTGCTGACAGCAGCAATTGAGCCACTTATAAAAACAGTGGGTCCTGCCTTGCAGATGGGTCCAGCAGGTATTCATTACCTCCCTGTGAGATCTTCAAGCTCTTACCTCCAGTTTTTACAAGAGACCCTTGAAGTTTTTCCCATGAATGTTATTTTTAAAACACCATAGTTCCCCCTTCCATAATGCTTGGGTTTCTGTATCCCACTGACAGGTTCTTAATGCTTTTGAAGGATGCCCACTAAGTATTCAGGAGCAAATTGCTCCAGATGCAAACAACTGGATTTAAATATCCTATATCAGCTGGTGGTCCCCCAACTGTGTTGTGGCTTAGCCTCAAATTGCATTGACAAGCTAAAAAAAAAAAAAAAAATCCATTCTTTAAGACTAAGCACCATCCCTTCTCTGTTTTTTCTGAGTAATGTATTTCAAAGTTTGCCTTTCAATCTCTGGTACTCCGTATGAGCAGATTTAGGAGCTTATTTTCTGGGTCCTTTAGGGGTGTTTTTCTGCTGGAAAAGAGCAGTAAAATCACACAGCTTTGTTTTGTTTTATTTCTTTGTATGGGGGAACATTCCTGTATCTCGTTTTACCACCTGCTGTCTTAGCAGTGTTGCTATTTTGTCTTTTTATTGAAAAGTCTTGTGATTTTTCTCAAAGTCGATTTACTGCACTTTAACTGCATTCAGTGAATAATGCCTTTTCCAGCAAATGCATCTGAACATTAAATTGGTAGAGATTTTTTATAAATTTTCACTCTGATTTCTTTAATTGCATCATAGCCTCTTACACGTTTGCAGAGAGTGCAATATTTACATGCCACATCTAAGTGATAAAATTATTTCCTATAATGAGTCCATTTCATTGACTTACAGATGTGTGTATGAAAAGCAGAAGGGCAGGAGGAATAAGGGTGAGGGAGTCTTGGGGAGAATTTTAGCTTTTTATTAACTCTCACAGGCTCAGAATTCTTCCCCTGTAGAACCAGCCAGACAGTTCTTAGGCTAACCTTAATAAATCCAGTTATTTCAAGCTTCAATTCTCCCAATCTCTTCCCTTTTATTTCAGTCTGTTCTGCACAATGCCCCATTTGTGAAACTCTCACAAAATACCATTTCCCAGAAGTGGGTCCCCCCTCCCTCAGAGGAAGATCAAAAGAATAACACGAGTAACCTTTGGTGAACTGCTTGTGGCACCCTTAACACACAAGAATGAGGTGGTTTTTGCTCCTCAGTGTGTTTTATCCATTCAGCTGAGATCAAATGTGTCCTCTTTGCTGTTGTCTGGTTAGGTGTTCTACCTTTTGTCTGTGTGGAGTTTATTTCTCTCATTAATTCCCTCAGTGTGATATCATGCTCTGTCCAGTTGCTGAAGGCATTAAGGCAAGCACAGGTTTGGGACAAAGGACTGAGCAACCTCCTTGCCCAGCAGTGAGGTGGTGCAGAGGATCCTGTCCAGTGTAAATCCCGGTGGGATGCCTTCTCCTGGCCTTTATTATAGTCCTTCCAAACTGTGAAGATGAAAAACAATTAATATAAAACAATTAGCAATGATTCTAATATTTCATCTTCTGTTCAGGGGATGGTGAGTCGGAGAACATGTCGGGATGTGGCTGAAAGGCAATATCTGTACTTGCTCTTGGGTTATTTCATTCTCCTGTAGCACAGAGGTGGAGCATGGGCTGCAGGAACATCTTCAGAATAATACCGAAGGATATTTAAAATAAGATTAATAGTATTTTCATTCATCTGAAATGCAGGTACACCAAATCCAAAGTCACTTTCAGCATTAAGACCCCTCTGATGTTCCCCAGTGCTCATGATAAATAATTTAAATGTGGCTGTTTATAAAAGTAACGATCAGGAACTCAGCGTTGTTAATGATCTACAGATAACAATGAGGACACTTTCATGCAGCCTAATAGGATTAATATAAACTTAGATATTCTTTAACCTATTTTGTCCATTGCCAAAAGAAAGGAGGAGCCTCAGCAAGCAGCAATATTCTCCCTTGTGCAGCACAGGCATTTCATTTTTGCCTTTATTTTTGTGGTATAACCTGCAGATTTTGACTTCACATTACCCTTTAAAAATAACTTTTAGGTGTTTTTATATCAATCTAAACCCTGTGAATGGTGCTATGATTGATTTGCTGGAGGCTGACATTCATCTATAATACATTCACAAGAGGAAGGAAGAATGCAAGTGTTCTCAATCTTTACTCCTCAACTCTTTCCTGAAAACCTCCAATGTGATTTTGAGGATATTTCTGCCTTTGAATCTGTTATTGTCAGGAGGGCTGAGTCAGTCCTTCATAGATTATTCACATATGACATCTTTAGACCTCTATTTGAGAATTTATATCCCACTCTCAGCTTGGAAATCACACTCTGAGGGGTTTTATCTGCAGGACATGTCCACAGGCTGCTTTTTGTGTGTTGGATATTTGAAGGTCCATCTGGTTTATTAACACGCAGTTGGTTCTGTCAATCTACCTATACTACTATTATGGAGAAAATCAAATTTCCAGGGCATGTGTTAGTTCTGAGGATTTCAGAGTTTAGATAAATGCTCCCCTTAGGTGTGATTGCCTTGTCAATACCCTGCGCTGCGTGCTGGAGCTGTAGGACACTGCAGAAGGACGTTCAAGAAGAGCCTGCAATTATTTTGGGGTGGGGCTCAGTAAATAGAAAACTCTCTTGCTGGAGCAATATAGATTTGGTCTCTCTCTCTTTCTGCAGTTGTCAGAGGTGTAACAGTAAATAATCTGTGGTATTCTTTTGTGTGCTGCCAGCACACAGGTACAGATGGGTCAGTTTATTAATGTATGTCTTAAAGGAAATATGTAAATCTGAATAAGAGAAGAGAGTTTAAATATCTAAAATACATTAAGAAGGACTGAGCAAAGGTGAAATAAATATTTTCAGATCAACATACAGCCAGGAGCACAAATTAATTTATATTATGTAACATGGGACCAAGCCTCATGTTACACTTGAGTATTATTATTTGATTCTTGATCTTCCAAGCATGAAATAAAGAGAAATTTTGCTCTACATGATGCTAAAAAAAGTAAGAGGAAATAGCTGTAGTGTTATTTACAGAACACTTAAGAACAGTGGGTTTTTTTCTGGTTTTATACTCA
Organism: Tichodroma muraria; assembly: GCA_013390105.1. NCBI lineage: Eukaryota > Metazoa > Chordata > Aves > Passeriformes > Sittidae > Tichodroma > Tichodroma muraria. The sequence continues at coordinate 202,152 of WAAG01042483.1, read as the reverse complement.
AGCTATTCTCCCAGGAAAAAATCCTGTAGGATGTATCTGTGCACTTAAGTATTCCTACATGTAATAATGAGTAAAACTTTCCTGGAAGGAAGGGCCATGGTACTGCTTCCATCTTATGTTAGAGAACTGAAGGTAGCTAAAACTTGTCTTTCTATCTGCAACAAAGTAAAAATGGAGAAAATTTGGAGCCATAGGCTAGAAATTTAATCTCCAGGTAATTCTTTCTTTTCTGTGATTTTGGGCATTATCTGTTCATCCTGAGGTTGCCTTTCCTGCATCACTCTCCCTGGCATCCTTAGTCTGATTTTGCCTTTACTGCACAGTACTTTTTCCCAGCCTTACAAAGGAGTGCTTTGCAAGCCCAGTGACCTTGATTCAGTGGTGGAGAAACTATAAATTCACAGCATTTGCTGGTGCTTTTGTTTTGCTTTGCCACTGGCGACTTTGGTTTGTAGATCTCCATTAGTATAGAGGCAGCCGTGCTGCTCAGATCTCCGCTTTGCAGCTTCTTAGTGGCATCACATGAGCCTGCCTCAGGCATTTATGCTGACAATTGATTCATTAATGCCAGGAAAGGGTGGCAATTTCTAGCTCTTAAAACTCCCACGCAGAGTACCTTGTATATGAAAATAAAGACTGGAGTGAAGGAGCAGCAAAACAGTAAAAAGGGTGCTAAGGGTGAAATGATCATGCCCTTGGTAATTCAGAAAGTTAGATTCCCTCGATGGGCACGTTCTTAGTACTTAGAAAATTCCTGCTTTTTCTGAGCTCCTATTTAAATGTCTGCCTCACATGAGTTAGTTGATTCAATTCAGGACAAGCAGTCATCACTTTAGATCTTAATTTTGTAGTATTTAATGAGAAATGAGATTATCAATCTAGGTTTCTGATTTTATAAGCCAAATTATCTGTATTAATTAACATCTCCTATAATATACCTCAGGGATATTGTTCTGAAATCATCTGAGCTGAGCTTCTCCTGCCTGACACTCTGCCTTCAATTTAGCTGAGTTTGGAGGTACATGAAGAAGTTTCTTCTTAGAGATAAACCAGATCTACATTTTCTTCAACTATGTGTGAATGTGAGAGGAGGAAATCAATAATTTGGGTGAAAGGCATCAAGTACTTGAAATTATTATCAATATTAGAGGTGCTTTGCTTATTGTATCAGGAAAAAAGCGAAATGGAGATACAGGTGTGTAAAGTACAACCACAAGTATCAGGAAGGAATATTTAGTCTTTTATGTAACATGGCAGAATTAACTGAATGGGGGCTTAAAGGTTTTGTTTAGTTCCCTGAAGAGTCAGGTGTTAGTCCCAAAAAGTGAGCCTAAATGGCATTTTGGGTCAATTTTCTCATCTGGTACAGGAAATGCATTTTCCTACTGGATCAGCACAATCCACCCTAAAGGGAACAAATCTGCCTTTTACCATTTATCCTCCATCCAAACCATGACCATTTTCACAGGCTGGGTGACCTGCTGTGCCTTTGACCATCCCACAGGGAGCTTTGGCAGTGGGCAGAAATGGGACAGGAAAGCCATAAAATTGGTGTCTATTTGAATGATAATATTTCAACAATCAAATTACGTGTGGAGCCAATTCTTTGGTGTCAAGCAGCATTTTATTAGTGTTACAGGGAGGCTTTTGCTAACACTTTTTAGTGTTGTGAAGACCTGAAGATAGTGAGTGAGGGAAAGGAGGGTTTTGCCTAAATCTTTTATGCTGACTATGTAAATTACCAGATTTAATTCCAGCAACCAACACGTTAATGAATTCTGAACTTTAAGCTGATATTCACAAATTGATGGCCATCCCCTCACATCAACCTGTCACCCCATTAGATGAGGAAACAGGAGAAAATACCCATTGTTCCAGTTCAAGGGTTTCTTTTCCCAAGACATTTCTTTGCCCCACAGCTCTCAGAGCCACTGTGCCCCTTCCTTGTTGTCACAGAATGAAAGGGTAATAACAAACAGCACAAAAGACTTTAAAAATCAGAAACTCTGACTTCCAGGAGATGTAGTGTAAAGCCTGTGAGAGCTTTTGGAGCAGAGCCTTCGATGGAATGAGCTGAGCTGGGCCACAGCTGCTCAGGGGTGGAAGCCCACAGGAAGGACCTTGGCTCTTTTGGAGGATCATCGAGGATGATTTACTTAATTGAAGCAGCTCCTTAAGGCACTTGAAATGAAATGGAATGAGTCTGAGCACAAGTCCCTGGCAATTGTCCACCCCTCAGGAGCAGTGCCCAGGCTTTACCCAGCCAGCAGCGCCTCTCCCAGGAGTGAGGGCGCTGAGTTCAGAGGACAAGTGGGCCCTTCTTTCTCTGCTGCATGTGGCAGGAGATGTTTACACAGGCAGGTGCCCCTCGATGTGTCCCTAACAACACAAAAACACAAGAAAAGGGAAGATGAGCAAGCTCTGCTTTGCTGTTGCAGACTAAGGCATTGCAGGATTTAATTATACTACAGGTATATAAATTCCGGAAGCATGTTAATGCTCCCGTGATTAAAATTATAGAGGGGCTAATTGAAAAAGCATAAACCAAATTGAAGAATTCCTAATTATAGTTTGCTTTGAGGTGTTAATTTCCTCCATAATGAATGCATAATTTCTTGGAACTAGAAAATGGGGTTGCTGCACCAGTGCGTGGGATGCAGATGGAATGAAGGGATTATCATAAATGCATCCAGACAATTCTCAGGAATAAACCTCTGCAGCCATGATGCTCTTCTGCCTGCCTGTAATTTTAGCTTTCCTTGCACAGTGGTTTTCCAAAGCAAAAGGCAGAGCTAGGAACGGTGAAGGATTTGCTTGCAGTTCAAAAGGAAGGGGAAATAGGACTGGTGTCATTCAAAGCAGCCGTGGTGCAAAAGGGGAAGGCGAGGAGAGAGGCAGAATGTGGAGTATTTCTAGTGGGAAGGTCAAACAGTAAAAGAGGAGGAAAAGCCATTTCCCTTGTGGCCCACCTTGACAGATCCCTAAGGAACTGCAGGAGCTGATGTTGATGCAGGTTAAGGCATTTTTCTGCCAAAGGAGACAGCTTATGTGTAATGTTTGATCTTTTGTAAAAAAAACTCAGTTTTGAAGGGAGTTGCTGGACTACAGGATCGTCAGACACAATCTCCTAACATTTAAATTCAACCCATTCCCACTGTGGTAGAGGTGGGAGATGTTTATGGATGAATTGCTGCAGAGAAGTTCTTATCCTTGGGACTTTCTCACTCCCTCTATCCTCAATTTCCCTTCATTCTGGGGCAAGAGATGTTGTAGTGAAGGCACCATTTTAGATCTCTCCCTGGTATCAGAAGCATGAAAATTTTGCACTTTCTGAAACGCAAAACATGTCCAGAAAAGGTGGAAAGCAGCTGGTGGATACTCCTGCAGCTTCAGGTGCTGAAAATCTGTGTTAGCCTTCCCCAGGATAGCTCATCATCATTGCACACTGACCACAGGACTGGGAGTAGTTTCCTGACTGCATGGGCCTTGTTGAGTAATGAAGTTTACCAGAAGGCTGTAAACAGAGCAAGTTCCCTCCTCTTTCCTAGTGTTTTTCTTAGCCTCTTAATTTAAAAAATATCCAATCAGACATGACACCAGTAAAAGTATTTTTCTGGTGTTTCTTAGTGTTCTCTCTTAAGAAAGACAACAGATTCTTCTGTGTGGGCTTTCCCTGCATAGTCTGGTAGCTGTGGCTGTGGAAAAGGCAGAGGAAGCTTGAATTCCCAGCTAGATTATTTCTGCATCCAAATGAACCTAATTTGATAGAAGCCATTGGAAAAACCCAAATTAATTCTGACTGAGAATATATGCAAATACCCCCATTCTCTTGCTCAAGCTGCTGCCTTTATGAAGGGCATGGCAGAAGGTGCTGAACAGTCCCAGAAAGGGTTTGCTGTGGTCTCTCCTTGCCCTGCAGGTTGTTCAAGAACCACTTTGGCTCTTCTTGTCCTTGAAACATCCTCCCGGTCTTAAACCAGCACTTGCTGAGGATGACAGGACCTCAATATTGTTACTGGTGTTCATGGTTTGTGGTGTGGGAGAAGTGATTTCAGGCAACCTCACCCCTGGTAAGTCACAGCTGTACTAATTACCAAAGAAAAGGAGCAGCCCTGCCCTTAATGGGTCACAGCTGCAACTAATAAAGATAAGTGTGATAAAAGGGGTGGGTTGGCTGGTCAAGGGATGCCTTTTGAGGAAGAGGACCTGGAGGAGGTAGAGGAGCCTTGAGGAAGAAGGAATGGTCCAGAGAGGCCCAAAGAAGGAAACAAGGGAGAGAGCTGCTGCTGTAGAAGATCTGCTGGGAGGTCAGTCTGGGTCTGCTGGGGTTGGAGCCTGCCGCCGATCGGGGCTGCAGTCACAGCCGAGCTGGTGAAGGCCTGTGCTCAGTCTGCAAACGAACACTGGCAGCCACAGCCCAGCAGGAGAGAGCCAGCAGTCAGAGTCTGCAGGTGGACCCTCCAGCAGGAGCCTGCTGTGGTCAGGGTCAGGATGGCACAGCTGTGAAGAAGAATAAACTGGGACCCTTTACAGGTTGTTAAATGAGAGTCTGTGTCTTGGCTCATTTCTACCCCCAAGGAGAGAGCTGCTGCAACACTGGTTCTGTTGCATCTTTTGTGTGGTGCAATTTTAAGACAGAGCTAGTCTCCAAATACCTCTTTCCCAGTACTCTCTGCTCCTCTCTTACCACTGCATGTCCCATCTCTAGTGATGGCTGGGCGTCACATTTTTCTCCTTTTTTTCCCAATTTGAAAGATTTAGTAGGAGTAGTGTGTTCAGGCTGGATACTCCAGACTCCATTAGACAGGACGTATTGGCTGGTGGGCGGATGCAGGAACATTGGACAGGAAAGTGTGGATTTGTTTACATACAACTGATACTGTGCTATCAGGCAGAGTCACATTCCCCACGCCACTGTTCATATATCTACAACAGTGGGACAACTATTACTGTACCTCAGGGGTCTGTCAGGATAAAATCTATGCAACCCAGGAAGGCCATGGAGTATTTGACATTACACAGTCATCTTTTTTTTTACTAAAGGCCCCACCAATACCCCCAAGCAACCCAAACCAAACAACCCCCACTCACGTGCTCCTTCGAACAGAGTTTTTATTTTTCTCAGTTGGCTGTGGGAGTTGTCTGTGAGACTGCAAAGGAATTTCAGACAAAGCATCCTGGCCAAAGACAACGTTTGTTAGAGTGACGCTGGCAGGATGCTTTGCTGCAAATACAAACATTTTGTTTGATTTTTGCTGTTTTGTCAGGCTTGACACAGTGCCTGGTTCCTGAAATAGATGCCACTGCCTGTCCCACAGGCAGCTCATCACAGCTCCTGCTGCTGGCTGGGGATCTCTCCAGGCCCATCTCTCACAGGCCCATCTCTCTCTCCTCCCCAGGAACCATGCAGTCATTAAACGTCCTCACTTTCTCTAGAGCCCGTTTCAATCACTAGAGAAATTTAACAAACCTTGAAATTTTAGTGATAAGAGAATGCCTGTGTGAAAAGGCTGACTCCAAATGGTTTTATCCAAGTGTGAAATCGCTACCTTTTGTTTCATGAATTCCAGGGACTGACATGCCCTAGTAGTAAATCTGGAGCACCAAGCTGAATATATGAGAGTAGAAGAAAATGTGGAGCGACTCTTCCCAGCCTTCTTGATTATTAAATGGATTTCATTATTATTGGCTCTGTCTCAGCAGGTTTTTTCATTGCAATGGCAGTAATTACCATCTCTTCTTCCTATGACATTTTTTACAAATTTGGCTGAATTTGAATTTTTTTT
>WAAG01042483.1:160954-196322 GCA_013390105.1 Tichodroma muraria | reverse complement strand
TTTTTTTTTTTTTTTGCATTCTTCAACTTCAGTGAACATAGTACAAGAGTTGTTTAATTTAAATGCCTGTTAAAAGAACATGGAAAAATAACTCCAAAATGAAGGCTCTGGTGTGAATAACTTTGCAATATGAGAGACTATTTCCTCAAGTAGCATCGCTATTATCAGCTTTATTTTTGTGAATGCTTTGCAGATGCAAGCAAGCTGATGACAGTGCAGCCCAATATTCATAATGGGTTACTTTTTGAGTCTTTGAAACAGCCAAGCACATTCCAGTAGATAACACTGTAGAACAATCTCTTCCCCCCCATTTTCTGCACAAAACTGTTTGTTGAAAGCAAGCCTTCACTTCAGCATGTTGTATTCTGCATGGGGCTGTTCCAGAGTGCAATGGAAACAGTAGCAATCTTTAATTGATTTGAATGTGTTTCGAATCAGTTCTTAAATAGACAGAAAATTGCAGAACAGACCACTGGGTCCTGTCAGTGCATCCTAGGTGGCTGTGAAACACAGCTCGTTATGGTTTGTAGATTACTTTCAGAGCTTCTGATTAAAAATGCTATTGGAGGTACCGAGGGTGATGTTTTAGAATATGTGAAGGCAGTAACTCAGTTCTCAGGAGTATATTGACACCTGTTTGCACCCAGAAGACTTTATCAGTTTGGGAGCTCTCTGAGGAGCTGACTCTTGGGTGCCTGAACGTTCCATTGCAGGAGGTGCCTGGTCAGGAAATTCACCCTTGGGGCCCAAGGAAAGCAGTGCTGCAGTGAGGGTCAGCATCAGCCTTTATGGCAGCTATCCCTTGAGTTCTTGTGAACTTTAGGGGAATGTATGTTATATAAAGCTTTTTTAGACTTGGTTCGGGTTGAATTTTTTACAAAATCTCCCACATGCGGATTCGTGGTGGGACTGGAGGCACACTGTGAGAAGGATCTATTTACAGTTTAATGTCACAGTCTTTTAGGGTAAACTATACAGAGTACTGATATGTGGAGTACCTTTCTTCAAAATTCCCATTATTTTATTTCTTACTGCCTCTGTGGCAGAATTCAGGCTTTGATCTGGATATCTTTAAGAGGGGGAAATAAAGATGTTGATGCTACTCTTGTCTCAGTGTACTTCACTGAAGGCAGCTTGGCCATGAAACAAGCATCTTCCTATCCAATGGCTAATCTGAATTCTAAATGTGGGTGTCAGGCAGCACATCAAACCCTCTTCCATTCCAGTATCCTGGGAGATGGCTCCATACTGTCAGAATAAATGTGATGAACCTTCATGGATATATACAGATATACTTACTTTGGCTCAACCAAATTTAACAGGATCACAAGTTAAATGGAATAATCAAATGATAAAAAGCTGGTGCTCAGTATCTGTAGCTGGATTCTCATGTGGCCCACGAGGGAAAAGAAGCTGAAGTGGTTGTTGGTCCCTCTACTTACTTTTGTACCTTTGTCCCACTTCATGTGCTGCCGATGCCTTTCTTTCCCTCTGTGCAGCACTGACCCTTGTGGATTGGTCAGACAGTATTTGGGGTTTATTTCTGTGGGTTTGGATGGCCTCTTTGGAATAGTTGGTCTGTTCCTTCCATGGAATATTTGCAGGAGGGGAAATTGACCGTCCAGCTCCACGTCAGCTGCTACATCCCACATGGAGAGGCACAAATCTTTTCTGTCCTTCCTTCATTTGCTCCTTTTTGTCCTTCATTCTTTGAATAAAAATAACCAGTAACAAGCAATACACTACTCTTACTTCCTGTAGCCTATCAAAGAGTTTTTCTGAAACATGCTCATCTGAGCTAGAAGTTGGAAGTTCCTGTTCTCTGTGGGATGAACAACAAAACCTGCCCACAGTAGTCTGCTAAAAAAAAAAGCATTACAAGATCAAGCTGTACTAATTGCCACTTATTTTTGCTCCCTGGGAGAAAATAATATTGGAAATAATATATGGCTGATAATAAATTTATGTGTTAAATGAAAATGTATTAAATCTTCATATGATGTGAAGGAAAGTTTAATAATGAGATTGGTCCAGGGGGAGTACTCAGCTGCTAAAACATTGTTTCTTTTAAGCGTTAATAATTCAGGTGTGTGGATCACTGCGAGGTTACAAAGAAATGATCTTCCTTTTCCTACCCTTTCATTATCAAGAGTACTGTGGAGGCTTCACCTTGTTGGTGTGTCAGGATACCCAAGTGCATGGGCCAGATGTTGGATGCTTTATGGAGAGCTGTGACTCACCTTTTCCTCCCCACATTCCTGTGCATCCTACATTCAAAATTTGAGATGGGTCTTAATTTGTGGACAAGTGTTGTCTCAGTCCATCCTCAAAAAGAAATCAAGATCAGGGAAAGGAGAAACCTGAGGCAGAGAGATCTCCATCACGGAAATGGGCTGTGACTGGGTATGTTGATTTTTTTCATGCTGAACTGGGAACTCATAATTTTAAAAATTACTTTGTAGGTGATGATAAGGGCACCTTTCATTCTTCTGCAGACAACACTTGAGCTGTGGCCCATTATGGTGGGTGCTTTTATCAGTGATTTACAGCCGAGCTGTCAAAAACTTTCAAAAGCTTCCATTAAATTGATGTGGATTTATCTATCTAAGACCTTTGAAATCTATAAAGGAGCCCAGTTTTGGCCTCCTTTTCTAATCAGCGTGCAGCTGCACACAGGGCAGTTAGCTCCCCAGCCTTCTAGAAGAGTTTGTTTTGTGGCCCAGATTTGAGCATCCCTTGAGAGCTCTCTGGAGAGCAAAGCCTGTGGATGTTTGGAAAGCAGTTCCTAATTTTTTTGCAGGGAGGGTAGCATTATTTGGCTGCACCAAAGTGGGCTGGGGTGGCACTGGGAGCACAAAACCCCTGCTAACTACTGCCCTGCAGCACATCCGTGCATGTTTGATTGCAGTGTTTCCAAATGTGTGCTGACATTAAAAACTGGAATGCAGGGGTTAGTGTGGCTGTATCATCTTTCATTTCACTGGCACTGAAGTTCTCTCGTGTAGGAGTTGGAATGCTCTGTTTTTGTTGTCTCTTTTAATATCATTTCTATGTATGACACTGACTCTCGTATCCAGCTGGGCGTTTGCAGCCGAGGCATTGGTTCCTGCCAGGAGAGCCATGTTAGCTGATCCTGGCTGGCAGCAGCACCTTTGGAGCCTGAGATGGGGAGAGCCACAGAAGATCCATGTTACTGCCTACCTGGTAGATGGAATAAGAGCTATTTGAATAGTCTGGCTGTCTCCTCCTTATTTTCATTTCCTGCTTGCGTTTTTTATCCTTCCCTCCGGTACTACTTTTTGGAAAACCACTCCTCCTCTCCCTTGTCTGTAATGGCACTGGTGTTACAGAATTGTCAGGGACAGCCAATTGCAAAGGGCAGACCCTGCTGAGCCCTGACCCAGAGATGTGAGTGCAGCTGAAGGGCTCTTTCAGGCCAAAAGGGCAGATCCTACTCAGCAAGTTTATCCTGAGTTAGTGCCCAACCATGATCTTGTGGATTGTGGTGTATCCCAAGTTCCCATCTTCTGAGCAAAGCTGGATTACTCTTTTGAGAAATTTTGTACGAATGCAGACAGTTTGCTAGACTTTAGGGTGGGTAATAGGACATTGCTAGTCAGAATTCCCACAGCAATTCCATTTGGGTTTTTGCTCCAAGTTACAAGAGCACCTCAATGCAGGTGTGGAAGAACTTGCTGTGCTTTGCAGCATTTTGCTGGTTAAAGCAGAGTTGTTGATCTCTGAAAATGCCCTCCAGGCAGGCAGGGAAATTCTGCTCCTAGGTATAAACAAAACAGAAGAAGAGCATAACTCAAAAACAAAACAAAACCCTCAAAACCAACCAAAAAAACCCCAACTATATTAAAAAAAAAAAAGAAAATACTCTATACGAATCTCTGTGTCCTTGCTGGGTTGAACTGGGAATCCTGCCCTTCTGGGGGGCCTAGACAGATCAAAATAGTGGGATCAAAACAGAAAGTGAGACCCAGAGTCATTTGATAAGGAACCAGAGCTCAGAGTGATCAGAATCTTCAGCCCAGAGTAAGCTCTGAACTCAGATATGCTCTTGACCACTTCCTTTGAGAGTGGCCTCTTGAGCAGGCTCAGAGAAGGGGGAGGCTGGAGGATGCTGGACCCCAAGCCAAGCAGTCAAAGCCAAGGTGAGGGTGCTGAGTCAGGCAGTGTGAGCTGGGGCTTCAGGGAGGAAAATGCCATGAAAGCAGTCAGTCCCCCACCCTAATTGTCACCAGAGGAGGGTTTTTAGCCAATGGAGGGAGCAATGACAGCGAAGCTAGCTCAGATAGCTGCTCCAAGGAAAAGGAGGCAGAATTTGAGCAGGGTTTTGACTTGAACAAAAGGGGGCAATTGCTACACCCCAGGTGAATGTTCATGAACACATCGTTGTGCTTCCAGAGGAACTTTGATTCATTTCAAAAGAATAAACACTAAAAGTAAAATTTTAGGCCACTACAAGAGTGAGTTATCCCTGTGAAGGGAAAAAGTATGTTAACAGCTAAGTGGGAAAGAGAAAATGTGAAAGAAGAGAGGCAAAAGAGTATCTGTGACTGGGTTCAGTTTAAAAAGTGTCTGTGACTGAGTTCTGTATCTATCAAAACTCTTGGTTGTGATAAAAGTGTCTGTAATGCTCTAATGATTTGGGAAGGAGTTCAGCTACCTGGCAGTTCATGTCCCTGGGAGCTTCCCCTTCCCCAAAGACAGACAGTGCATGGGAGTCGTGGCTTATAAATGGGATAACCAAGAGAACGAGTGTCACCCTTAGGTCTGGGGAGAGAGGATGAGGGAGTTCTTGGCCTCTGAGTAGGCTGAAAGCAGATTAATAGATGTCTGTACATATATATTTGTGTATATACCTAAAGGAAACATTTTCTATGACCAGAGAATGCAAGTGTTTAGAATTGGATGAAACAGAAACCAAATATTTTTAGGTTAGAAGGCATCTGGCAAATGTCCCTAAAAGTGTAAGCTACAATCTTGCACATGGCTGACAAAAAAAATGACAAAGTTTTGCAGTGGTGTAGATGATTATTGCCAGAGAAAAGGTTCAGAATAAGAATGTCAACTCTCAGTAAAGAGTGGCCAAACCAGCCCAGGAAGAGTTTGTATTTATGAGCTGAGGAGAGGGTTTGTATTGAACAGGCCTGCAGCTGCCACTGCATCCTCAATAATAATACTTAGTGTTGCTTGGAAACCTGTTTTTGTGTTTTTAAAATTGTAAAATAAATATCAGAGAAGGTCTAAAATATTTTATTAAAGGCTCTGATGAACTGTAGGGGGAGGACAGCTTTCCAAAATGCTGATGGGATATCATTAAAGGCTGCAGTCCATGCAGCTGGTGCTCCTGCTACATTAGCAAAAGCCAGTGTAAGGACAGCTTTAGTATCGGGTAATTCACGAATTGCTCCTGCTTGTACAGATTAGCTGGGATTGTGTCTAGCAGTGGGAGCCAAATGTTTTCCAAGTGCTTCCCTGCCTACCCTGCTGTCAGCAGAGCATGAGCCAGATCTCAAGGGCCCCAGGAGCTGGGAATTCAAGAAGAAGCTGGGGCTTCTTTCACTCCTGCGTGCTGGAGGAGCCAGAACTCTGCTTCTCACAGGAGCCTTGATGAGCTCTTGCTATGCTAGAAATATCCCAGAGGAATCTTTCTGCAGCAATGAGCCCGTGAAGGCCGGGACAATGATACACTGCGGGCTGGTCCCAATCTCTGAATCGATCTCCCCTGTCTGCGTGAACAAAGGCCCAGCCTTACACAGACAGGCGAGGGCAGCACATCTGAATAGCCTGACACGAAGTGAAATGACTGCAACCCTATCTCTCTTTGTCAAGTGTGTGAGTGGTGTTAAACAGACAGTAAATCCTGCCTGGGCTATGGCAGCATCGAACTCCAGGGCTTTGTTAGCTGCCTGAGGAGGACAGGGAAAAAAAGCGGAGTGCATTTGAATGCCTTGCAGGCTCTGAGCCTGGAATAGTAAGCTAGAAATAACAAGATTGCTATTATATATCATAATGGCCAAAAGCTTAGCAGGAATCAAAAAGGATTACCATTTCATAGAGTCAGAGAGAATATGAGGAGTTGTTGTTGTTTCATGAAACAAAAGTGGATTGAGAGAGCTACAAAGCCACCTGCTCCGTCCATAGACAGTCCTCGAGGGATGGGAGGTAGAAGGAGACTTGTCATTGGGAGTTAGAGAATTCTACATTGCAGGGTATCCCAAAAAGAGGTCTTAGAATACCGGAATGCTTTGGGTTGGAAGGAAACTTAAAGCCCATCCAGTTTCAAACCCCTGCCATGAGTAGGGATACCTTCCACTATCCCAGGCTGCTCCAAGCCCCAGTGTCCAGCCTGGCCTGGAACGCTTTCAGGGATCCAGGGGCAGCCCCAGCTTCTCTGGGCACCCTGGGCCAGGCCTCACCAGGTCCTTATGTGGACATCAAGATATGAGGGAGGGTCAAAAAAAGTGATGTTCAAGTTTCTTTTTGGCCTAAACAGCTTTTTGCACCATGAAACTGTTTCCAAAGGCACCTGACCCCATTGCCTCCTGCTTGTGCTCTCCTCCACTACAGCCACCATTTGGCCCAAGCAAACAATTCACATTTCACTGTGGTGGCTGAAGGAGAAACCATCTGCTTGCCAACATTCAGCACGCTAAAAATTCATTCTAGACTGGATATTTTATTAGTTACTCCTTTTCCTAAAGAGTGACGTGATTTAAATCTACTCTGACTTTCACCAAGGTTTATCCTGATTTACTCACTTAAGCCAACAGAGCACATGGCCAGCATCTTGCCCCCACAGTGACTTTCAGTGGCCACTGCCCCTGCTACTGGTGTGCCAGGAGCTGTGCGTGTTTCTGACTTTGCTCTAATCTTGTCCTTTTATTGCTGGAAGCATTCCTGACATTCAAGGCTCTGGGGTCTCTAATCTCACCTTTCTCTCTCCTTCCCAGTGTCTACCAGCTTGTTGTCAAGGAGGAGAAGCTGCAGAAAGCCCGGCGAGCTGCAGACATCATCGAGTGCTTCTCTGTGCCAGTGAGCTACAAGAACGCCTCCAGCCTGGACTCCCCACACTACTTTGCAGCTGAGCTGAAGCCCATCAACCTTCCTGTCACACAGCCCTTCACCGTGGGCGACAACAAGACCTACAATGGCTACTGGAATGCTCCTCTTTCCCCCCTGAAAAGCTACAGCATATACTTCCAGGCTCTTAGCAAGGCCAATGGAGTAAGTGCAGGGAAAACTGAGCTGCATCTGTAGGTGTGACTGCCTCTCTCTGTCCTCCTCATTCTCCTTCCTTCTCGATTGGATGCTGGTTTAACTTCTCCTTCTTATTACCCTCTTACAGAAATCTGATGAAAATCAAGCATGCCATTACTTGTCCTTCACTCAAATATCTCTCTGATGCTCAGATCCAATGAGAAATCTGTTGAGGACCCTGATTCTGTAAAGGCACATGTTGCCATGTGATTGACTAAATGAGCTGCTTAGAACTTAGATACTTTTTTTTTTATCCTTCCATAAGCATGAATGTCAGAGTAGGGGCTATTGTGCTTTTAAAAACCATAATTGCAGTATCTTGATAGTTCACAGTGCTTGTGATTTTGGAGGAGATGTTATGAATTTGGATTACCTTGGAGCTTGCACTTGGCCATATCATAATGCAGCACTTGTGGTTGGGAGTTTCAGCTTGGGGAAGTCAGTGCTGCAGTGGGGACTGTGCGTGTCTGCCCCACCCCTCTGCAATGCTGTATTTTTATATATCTTTACTCTGTGATATTGGGTTTAAAATGCAGACTGCACAGGAAATGCAGCCTGCTCCATTCTCAGACTAAAATGACACCCACAATGCCACAGCACATCCCATCCCACCACAGAAAACAGGAGGCCTCTCTTCCCTCTTCTCTTCCAGTTGAGGATAATTTGTGGCCTTTTACCTTTCCTGTTTCAGGCCAGATCCAGCCTCAGTGGATCACCTTCCTCCCCTTTGGCTCCCCAGCTGTTTCCCTTTAACACATAACACAAGAGAATTTGCCACTCTGGCCTCGTGAAGAGTCTTAGAGCATTAACAAGGCATCACAAATTTGGGTAGCAGAGTCTGCTGTTATTAGCATGTTTGCCAGCGCTTTCAGGAATTTAATTTTAGCACAGATAAATTCTCTACTATATCACCCCTGAGAGAGAAAAATTACAAAAGTCAGTCAAAGGTGAATGGTGCAGGCTTTAGTAGCTTTTATACCTGAAATGCAGCTGCACATTGCAGAGGACTGGGATGGTTTCACAGGCTGGCAGTGCCAACGAGTGTTCACAACATATCTTAGTGCTTTGCACCTTTCATTTATCACCATTTTCCTGCAGAGCTTCAGCTGTGTGGCCGACAAATACAAAATCTCCTCAACGCTGTGCTGGTTCTCACCTTGGTTTCCTTTCTAGCCAATACAATTTCCTTCCAGCACTGCTCAATTAATTCAGTTTTGGATTTGCCTCCCTAAATGAAATTCTGAATATATGTATATGTATCTCTGTTTCTAGTTAGTTCCCTCATGTTTGATAGTTAATTGCTAGTGAATGGATCCCCAGGAAGAAGAAACTTTATTTGCTTAAGTACAATATAATATTCCATAAGGGGGTTGTGTGGATGGAAGTGTAGGCTTCCCTTGGTGTTCTGGATTCAGGCAGCACTGGTGTTCCTGCATCTCACCCTACATTCCAGGTGTTAAGGACTAAAAAAAGGATGACTTGCTTGGCCTGTCCTAACAGGAACTAGATTGTAAAGGGCTTTTTAAGTGTAAGTTAATCAAATAGTCTTAATGCAACAATGCACAGTTCACGACAGGATGAGAAGTGTCCAGCCAGACACAGTGAATTCCTATTTAAGAAAGTAATTTCCTCCTGTGGTAATAATTTATATTTCTACAGGATATGCTTTATATATCCTCAAAGTGTAGTGCTGTGGGTAAAAGTATAGAGGAAATGCCCAAGAGTGGAGTATGGATCTTCAGAGGAGTAGCTTCTTGTGTTCTGATCCCTTCTGGTTTTTGGTAAAATCATTAAACCCCACATTTCAAGCATAAGGTTCGATTTGCATTCACTCTTCTGCAGCTGTAAATAGTAGGGTTTTGTTCCATTCCCAGAATTATTTGCAGGTATCATTTGTATTTAAGAGTTTTGGGTTTTCACTTGTCTGTAACCTGAGCAGCTTTGACTGGTCTTGGACAATCTTACAAATAATTATGGCTGCAATGTGACATTTCCATCCCTGGAAGTGTCCAAGGCCAGGTTGGATGGGATTTAGAGCAACCTGGGACAGAGGAAGGTGTCCCTGCTCGGGGCAGGACATTGGAACTGGATGGTCTTTAAGGTCACTTCCTACCCAAACCATTCCATGATTTTTGATAAGGCACATCTGAAAAAAACCTGCAACAATAACAATCTAGCACGGATAAAGTAGAGCCTTACGTTCCCTCACACATGAAAAAACTTAACAGAACATTGCCACTCATTTTTTAATTAGGACATTCTATAGTTTCATTAATCACTGACGGTTGTGCAATGATGAAATTTCTTTCCACACCTGGAAGCTGCAATGAGAAGCCTCCATGCAGTGAACCAGAACATCATCCTTCGGAAACAGAAGGCTCTGGGGAGAGCTTAATTTGAAGAAACAGCCTGTATTTGGTCAAAAAGCTTGATTAGGAGGAGGTTAGGAGTGTTGTAGGAGTTCTGCATTGTTTGAGCTCCTCTGTTCATGGAGGGTTGTGCTCATTTGGTGTTTCTGTCTGCTCTGCAGCCATTAGCTCTGATTGTTACACTGAAAGGAACATAATTAACAGCTGGATGCAAAACAAGTGTGGCAAATTGCTGCAGGAGCAGATCAGGAGCTCTTTTGCCTTCTCTTGTGCACTGTTGTGTCAGAGTCTGAATGAAGGAGCCCTCGCTGGCTGGATCCACCTCCTGGGCACTCGGGTGTGGTTTGGCCACAGAGGTGCTGCCTCCAGACAGGAGTCTGAGCAGAACACGGTGAGACTGAGTGGTTTCCAGCGTGGTTACACAAAGCCCTTCCCAATTGTGTGAACTTCCCTCCTAGGCCCTGCTGACAGCCAGATGCTGAACTGAAATGTGGCAGAGTTTGAAGTGAGAGAGGGGAGAAAGAGGAAGGGGACACAGGAACTCCAGGCTTTGTGGCTGTGGGAGTGAGAAGCACCATTAGTTACTGTTTAGTTGATAGAAGAAGTCAGCACAAGAGGTGGCACAGAAGCAGAGGGGACGTTTGGCTTGGCTCTGCTCTGGCAGGATCTCCAGACACTGTCACAGCCATCCAGGTAGGGATCTGATGTTTTCTGCTTGTCCTGGTGCCACCTGCTACAGATGGCTGGCTGACAGAGCATGAAGATTTGCTTGTCTGAAAACTCTCCCTGAGCTCAGCCCCTTTAAAATTCCAGCCCTGCCGGTATTTTTCCCTCTGAAAGGGGAGGCCAGGTTGACAACCCTGTGTTATTCCTTATCCTCCCTTACCCTTACACTGGCTCAATAATCAAACTGAGATGCTGCAGGTTTGATTGTCCCCAGTCTTTATCTGGCTCACTGCAGGTCTCTGGTTGCTGATCCAGCACCACACTCCAGTGGGGAGAATTTTTGGCTGCTGTGTGAAACCTGCCTGAATTTTTGAGCAGCTCAGAAACCAGAGCTCCTTAACAAAATCCTTTCTGGAGCTTCATTTTACCTCACTGAGTTAAAATGAAATCTGTAATGGCACAGTTGCAATCAATAACCCTTGGCCATTTTTCCTTTAAATGGGAGATGAGCAGGAGCCTGTGTAACACAGCTGGGAGTGACAGGGGGGATGCTGCCAGCTGCTCTGTCAGCCTGGTGGTCCAACAGGTGACTGATGTCTTCAACCCAGAATCGTGAGAAGTAGCACTGCAGGAATCAATGAGAATATTATTTTTTTGAGGGAATGATAGACTCTACTGAGATTTCTATTGATTTTTTGCTTCTCTAATGACTTGTACTACATGCACAATCGGGCAGCTCATTATTATCAGGGGACTTGAGGCTGGATTTCTTGATGCTGACAGGTCTGCTCACAGCACTCAGCATCATTCTTCTGGGACATTCTGGAGGTATGGATAGAGCTGCCAGCAGAGAGATGACATTCATCCCTGTGGAGATGGCCATGAAAAATACAGGGAGGTGTTTCACTTCAGCACAAGCCATGCTCTGAAAGATGAAATGGCACCAGGGCTGCCTTCATCACTTCTGTGAGCTATTAACCAGCTTTGGGGAGCTCTGTGTTCAGGAGGATTTGGGGTGTATAGTTTATCCACTTACATTCGCTCCTTCTTAACCTCACCTTGGAGGTGCTGGCACAGAAATGAAGCAGCTGTGGGGACACTTCACTCTTTGTACACCCCAGTTTGCACATCTGGTTGACCAGAGGATGTGGGCCTGAGTGTTTATTCTGTGGAATAAATAAAATCCTCCTCCAGCCTACCTCATTTTCGAAAGGTTGAGGGGAGGGGGTATCCAACCATCAACTACAGATCATTGAAATAACTTCCTATTGTAAATAATAAAAGCCCTAATGACTTTGTTAAACCTCCCTTATCCAAATGACACAGATACTAAAAAAAAAGCTGATAATTGGAATAGCAATAATAGGTTTTGCTTAGTCTCTGGAAGGAAATAGCAATTTCCTGAAGCTAGCAATAAAAATTATAGGGGAGTCCATTGACCCTGCACAGACATATTTTAAGGCTGCAAACCACTGGCTGCAATGCGATAGAAAATAAACACACAATTTAGAGCTCTCTTGAACTTAGGCAAAATTTGTTGAGGACTAACAACAAATAAATAATAAAATAATAATTCCTTAAGACTGGACAAACCCATGGCTTCTACCCTGTGTATAGCAGGTTGCCAACAAGTTCCATGTTCAGCTCTGGGACGTGGGGAACTAAAGCTGGCGCTGAGGCCAAGGGGAGAGTGGTGATTCCTTTTCTGGTCCATGCACCAGCAGCAGATAAAATTGCCTGTTCCCAGTCTGAGCTCTCTAACAAGCTCTGCTTGTGGTAGGGCAGCCCCCATGGCACACCTGGGGCCAGCAGGTTCCCCCTGGTGCTGGCAGGTGGTTCTTCATGCAGAGCAAGCTCTGTTTGACTGCTGCAAAGTCATAATCATAGTAAAGGAAAGGGAAAATGGTGGGTGTGAAAACAGATGGATGAAAAAGCTTTGCTGCTTTCATTGTTGTTCGTAGTCTGTAAACAGCAAGCTGTCAGTTTCAAAGAAAAGGGGGGGGGAAAATCATGTGGCTTTTAGGTTGTGAAGACGCAGCTGTCATATAAACATATGTCCTGCTGCCCTCGTAGCCCTTTTCTGCAGAAAATTGTTCCCATCCAAACACTGAAGAGACAGAGGCAGAACTCATCTTGTTATCATCCATTTCATTTGAGTGAAATGTGCATTTAGGAACCTCAGTAATTAGTAGACAGCAGCATCTCCTTTGCTTCTAAAACGAAAGAATAAAGCTATATTAAAAGAGTGTTTTAAAAAGCCCTGGAAATTCAGGGGGATGCTAAAGCAGGCTCCTGGTGTGCAGCTTCCAGGCTGTGGGCAGGAGTTGTGTGGGCAGAGAGGGCTTGCCCAGCTCCTCAGCACAGGGCTCTCTCCAGAGGGTCCCCAGGTTGTGCTGATGGTAGGTGCAGGTCCTCCCTCCAGGAACAGCCTGTCAGCACCCTGAAACACAGTGCTCACACGTGTCCATAGTGTGTGGACTTAAAAATAGAGCCAGGGTTCAGCCTTCAGCGAGGGTACACCATAATCTTCTTTTATTCATGGCTAAATAAGTTCCAGAAACCAAAATTTCCATCAATATTGACGTAGGCATGTGCATGGGCTTATTCTGCAGTGAGCTTTCAGGATATGGAGCATGTTGGAAAGTGGGGGTTGGATCAGGAGCTGCAGGGATTAGCCATGAAGTGTTTTTCTATTCCAGGATCTCAGTGAGAACATGCCTACATTGTTCCATTACTGTTTGGCTGAAAAATGTCAGCCTTAACCTGGCAGTGATACAGAGCTGAAGCAGTACTGGCATCTTAAGTTATTCCTGTGAGTTCAGCCATAAAATGAATCAGATATGCAGAATATGTTGGCTCTCAGGTCATCATTAAGATTGGTGTAGATACATAAGGCCTTGTAAAAGTTCTGTGATATCATAAAATGGGAATTAAGTATTGCAGCATTTGAAAGAATGTTCAGAAACAACACAGAGACTGAATTTTGGGGAACTATCTGGGTTTTTTTCCTAAAACTTCTATTATTATCTCTTTATTTAATTATTTTTCTTGCCATTGCTTTAAGCAATCTGGATGGATCACTGATAATTACCGACATTGTTTATTCCTGCTTTGCTGGTGGCTAAAGAGAAGCACCTTGCAGTGATAGGACAAGAGTAATGTGTACAAATTGAAAGATGGGAAATGTAGCTTAGGAAAAAAAGTACAAATAAAAGCATTGTTCCTGCCTTATGGCTCTTCAAGGTGCATTCCAACCCATTAACATTCTATGATCTTTTCTGTGTACAGGAAAGCACCTTGAAGCAAAAGTAATATTTTTCAGAAAACAAACATGACTGTGAGAAAGTGGGCTTACTGCTTTTTGAGGGGAAGATTGAGTTGGGTTATTTTTTGAGGGGGGAGAATGTATTTATTTATTCTGTTTCTTCTTAAAAAGATTTATACAAATTTACAATTCTTAGTATCAACCAAAGAAAAATAGAGTAAATTGAAAGGAATCTAATTTTTATGAGACACCAAAGAGATGAGCAGTGGGGTGATCAGTGGAAAGCAATGGAATAATCAGTCTTAATTCAGAATATGGACTAAATTCAAGTCTTTAAACTTTAGCACCCCTGGGAGCTGGGAGCCTGGTGTCTGTGCAGGTTCTTTCGTGCTTTCCTTCCCAGAAGGTGCAATTTGAAATGAAGTTCTGAAGTCCACATCTTGTTCCTCTAGCCCTCGCTTTTGACAGTGCCAGCTCTCTTAAGAGCTGTGGTTGTGTTCAGTGCAGCCATCGGTGTATGCAGATGCAAACAGAACAAATTCTGTCTTCCCAAATCATCCTGTAGGAGGGTCTCGTGCAGGAATACACACATGTTCAAAATGAGATCACTCTAGACTTTTTCCAGCACTAATTTCTCCAGCTTTCTGTTACATTCTGAAGCCAGCAGAAAGCAACAAATACACAAGAAAATCTTAATGAAATGTGAGCAAGTTTCCACCTACTTGTAGACTGCAAAAATCCCGTCGTATAATTTTTGTTTTATTCTTCATTGCTGATTTTCCAGGTCAGCTCATTGTAGATCAGAAACTACATCAGGACCTCTCTGTCTTCAGGTTCCCAGCACTATGTGCAGAGACAGAAAAACAAAAACTGAAAACAAAGCTGTGGTTTTCCTGCTTCATACATCACAAGCAGCAACAAAGACTTTGGATTTCCAGAATAACTGGCAATTCAAACTCGTTAGCCACGAGGCAGAGGGGAGTGGGGAGCTCTGCGTGGTGACTTTGCAGTGCCAGTGTTGGTGCAGGTGGTGCAGGTTGTGTAGGGGAGCTGATTTTTGAGGGACAGAGGGGTGTAACCAAAGAGATGTCTCTGGTTTACTGGGATAAACAGGGCTTCAGTCCCACTCTGAAGTTCCCAGCATATATGGCTGGGAAATAGACATGGTTTGTCCACGAGGATCCAGGAATTCCTTAGGAGAGTTTGAAGGCAAGGTCAAAGGGAGGGTTTGTCCTTCTGAGTGTCTCATTGTTCTTAGCCTGCACACAGGCTGGTTTATATCCAGATTGTGTGGCATCATAGAAAGGATTCAGAGGGAATTGCCCTGTGGTTCCCAGTGTTTCCCAGCGTGGAACCTGCAATCAACCCCTTCCTATGTGCAACAAAAGCGTGAGGAGAAAGGCACAGTGGGGCTGTGTGTGTCTGCTCCAGCCAGGGAGGATTTGTCACAGATGGAGCAATTTTCTCCAAGAGCAAATTCAGATTTCCACGAGGTTTGTCCAGTTGTTTGAGGACGGAAGGAGGTGCTCAGCAGTGCTTTGCTGGGCTGCTGTTTCCAGAGCACAGACAGCATCCATATTAATGGAGCATTGTTAGCACAGTAATTTATGCTGGATTCATTACACCTGAGACGTGTGGAGGCATAAAGTGCTCTGCAAACCCTGCAGCAGATTAGAGCCTAACAGAGGCAGCTCTTTAACCCAGCAGCACATTCCCATTTGGATGGCAATCACAGGCTGGACAGCAGCAGCCCCTGCCAGGAAGGGCTGTGCAATGAGGAGCTGGGGACCCCACAAAGGCCGTGCTTGCAGCCGAGGTGGCCTGAGAAAGCTGCCGAGTTTGAGCTGTTTGTGAAGCCAAATACAACATTCGGATCCAAATCCTGTTTCTGCAGCTCTGCAGGCTCCAGGGTGGATTGAACACAAAGCGTTGGGTTTTGTCCCAGCTCTGCAATGAGGAGCTGCAGTGGTGAGGGTTGTTAGAGCAGCTCGTTTGGCAGAGGCAGCAGCACAGAATGTTGCTCTGCTCCACATCCATCAGAGAGCTGAAATATTCAAATGATTTCTTCCGTGTCTGTTTGCCATGTGTTTAAATAAATACCCAATTTGCAAAATTTGCAGTAATGGTGCATGAAAATGAGATGTACAGTGGCATGTACTTTTGACCCAAGGCTTGTCAGTCTATTACAGAGCAGGTCATTTAACTGGGAAATTCTATTAGCTAATCAGGCACTTACGTGGGATCCATCACTCACACATGGAGTGTGGAGAAATGTGCTGTCACTCCCATCTTTTCAATACGTAAGAGAACCAACTGCAGGCAAGTCCAATGGTGTGGAGTGTTTTATGCAACAAGAACTGTTGGTGGTATTTTTAAAGATGAAGTGGAAGAAAAGATACATATATTTTTCGTAGGGTTTTTAAAGGAATGTATGTTTATTGTAGATGGGCAAATTACACACTGTGATGTTTTCCTATATATTTTTCTTGTGTTTTTTTTATTTTTCAGGAAACAAAAATCAACTGTGTCCGGCTGGCAACAAAAGGTATGTGGGTCTCTCTTTCCTGCAAAACACAATACCAGAAATGTAAAAACTGCAGTGGTGGCACAACTTGATTACAGTTCCTAGCCAAACAACCAGCCTCTTTATTCCCTCTTTTATTTCATTTTGTTAAAAAGGAAGATTGCCAAGGCAGGACAACAATTTCCAGGACCACTCCACTATATTTGTAGCCTCTGATATTTTTTTAACGCAGGCTATAATTTTCTGTGGTTCCTCCTTCCCCTCATTCTGTTGACAGCTTTTCTGTCCTGAGGACTGTTCTTGCTGTTGGCAGAACATCACCGAAAAAGTGACATTAACTTCCTATTCAATTTGTTCTCTCCACAACTGCACAAAGTAGATAAGAGGAGATCTCGTGTAAGCCTAACCTTGTACACAGCGGGGCACAATTCTTACAGCACGCCATTTTCATGGTGTAATTGAACAAACTAGGAGAGAGCATTCCTGATTTTCATTGTGGTGAGCTCAGAACAGACCGAGCTGACAGGTCACCCAGAGCAAACCCAAGACAAACAGCCCCAGGTTGGTTCACAGGGTGTAGTTCTTGAGGCACCAACGGTGACAATGTCTGAGCTCCTTCTTAGAGTTTACAGCTGCTTTTAACAACTCTTCTAAAGATTTCAAAATCACCCCAGGGACTACTTTTCCAGAAAAGATGTCAGACACCAATTTATTTGTAACACAGAGTAGCTGTAAAAAGATTTCCCCAGCACATTTTGTAGTCTGCAAAGGAGCTGTAGGGAAATGCTGGGGTATTGCCATGGGCTGTGCTACAGATGACTCTCCATTCCCAAACTTAGCTTTGCCAGCTTGCGCTCTTGCTGCTTTGCTGTCATGTGAAATACCTGCATGTGGAGGCTTTGAGACTTCACCAAAGTTGGCAGGAACCCAGAAATCCTTTGAGGCACCATCCCATTTTTTCCGTTCTTTTCCATCTATTTTGACTTGTGGTAGAAGTTAATGACTTCAAGGTCCTTTCTCCTGATCCCTTCTGCATCTGCACTTGCAGAGGAGTTGGGAGGGCTCAAAGAAATCCCATTAGTCACTGGAGAACATTTTCCATCTCCCTGTGGAGACATCCCCAGCCAGGCACTGGGGTGGCAGGTGCTGTGTGGAGTTCCCACCTGTTTTCCCTGCTCAGACTCGGTCATGCAAGCTCGTGGGGCTGTAAGCAGTTGTGTCACCACTGAGAGCCGAGGAGGAGGAACCATTTTCTCCCATTTCTCCTTCTCATCTGTGGCTCTGGTGCTCCCCATACCCTCTTGTTCCTTTCCTGTTTAAAAGTTCCTTTATTTAATGAAATCTTTATTTAATTCATTCTCCGGATTACAGACATTCCATATGTCTCAGTCTATGTGTGTCCTTCCTCCCAGTTTTCTCCGCTGGTAGTAATGTGACCATTTCAAATACCTGATTTTGGCTTTCTGGTGGTAGAAAGAGCAAGAGCAGGACGGGTGAAATGAACCTCCATTGGCTTTTCCAATAGCATAGTCTCTTTATGAAATCAGAGATACTGGGTTAATTAATTTTTGGAAACCTGTAGTTCCTTCGTTTCAGTTGTTCATTTTTCTGGAGCTGGTAGAAGAATATTGTCATGCTAGCAGGAAAGATACTTGCTCTGTGACTATTCAAAAGAAAATAGCTTACACAGATTGAAGAATCCCGTTCTGGCATGACCTCTTGTTTGCACTCTCTGATTTGGGTACCTCAGCAAAGTGCCCCATAAGTGTTTGACCTTCAGTTGACTTCTGCAAATAGAAGGAGCCCCCTCCTTCTATTTGCTCTGAAAGTCTTCTCCTTTTAAAAAAGAATCCCTTGCTAGGATTAATTTAATAAGAGATACAAAAGAGACGGGTAGAGCCTGAGGATGTCTAGAGCCACTGCTTTTTAGTGATCTTATTCTTTAGTTTTTTTCTTTATTGACTTGAATGGAAAAGGACAAGAAATGATGTAGTTCTAGTGTTTATCCTCGCTGTCTCAATTCATATCACTTTTGATTCATATCACTTCTGATTTATAGGTAGAGATCTTATTCCTCTGTGTGGAATGCAGAAATCTCTGCGGAAATTCTTTTCCTTTTGCCCTTGCCCTGAATTGCAATGCTGTAATTCCCAGTGCCTGGCCCTGGGCACGGAGCCTGCAGTACCCCAGCTGTGGCCGATTTGAGGCAGGTTTAGCTCTCCGGAGGAGCAGGAAGGGAGCACCACGAGCTGGGGTGTTGGTAATGCCACGGGACCTGCCACTTCTGGCACCTGGGCAGGGCCAGCAGCTGAGCAACAGCTGAACAAAGTGGTTCTGTGAGCTTTCCCACACTTTCGGGTTTCAGTATGTCCTCAGGCTGCCCTCCCACCGTCCACTAACTCCGTATGGATAAAGGGACCTGCCCCTGCAGAGGGGTGTGGTACCTGCCCTCTCTCTGCAGCGGGGCAATGCACAGAGACACAAAACTATAATTACACCATATCCTGATCAAAGGCTGATAGCTGGGATGTTCTAGATGACCTCCTGTGTCTGTTCCATCTTCTGTCTGCTCATTATATTGATTATCCTAAATGGCATTGCTCTGTATGCCCCTTTATTTGCATTGGTGTTTTTCTGAGGATAGAAGGAGCAAACCTGAAGTCTGCCTTGAACGAAATCAACAGAGCTGCTAGTGAGGATGCCACTGTGGTGTCTTTGGTAGGAATCAGGGAAAAAAAAAACCTTCTTTGCAGTCAGGATTAATCTCAGCATTAAAAGCTCTGCTTTGAGTTGGTACCGTACAAAAAAAAGAATTTTGATTTGATGCAAGAAAATTAAATACAAACTACTGGTGCCAGACTAAATGTTCATTTTGGAATAGAGGCCTAATTTTCCCATTCCTAGACATTTGTCAGTGCAGCAGCTCCATTAGCACCAGTGAAATGAGTTCTGATTTACACCAGTGACAGGAAGATTAGGATCGAGGCGTGTTTAAGCAAGGCAGGAATTCTCTTGAAGTACTGGATTAACAAGGGCACTAAACGTGAGTGTGGGAGTAATTAGGCAGTGAAATGTGTTAGGCATGTGTTACTGGGGGATTGTAACACATCCTGGGTGTTGCTGCAAGGCACCTGCTCAGAGGCTGAGGCTCTTTAATTACTTGAGAGACGCAGGGGGCTCTTCCACCGCCTCTCCTCCAGCTGGCTGCCAGGGAGTTCGCTTTCTGTGTCCCATTGCCCCAACTCCAAGAAAAGGAAAGCAGAGCACTCTTCTGTAAAAAAAAAAAAAAAAAAAAAAGTTTTGGAGCTTTCCCAGCTTTCTCCCCTCCTCTTTAGGCAGAAATAGGCTGCTCAGACGAGCCCTTTTCAGTACACCCAGCTCCGTGCTGGAGCTGTTGCCCAGCTCTCCGGTGGTGCTCCTGGTTAGATGAACTTGATCCTTGCGGTGGCAAGGAAAAGCTCTCAAATCCTTTCACACTGGGTTATTAAATGCCGGGAGGAGGGGGTGGCATCAGCATTTCAGAGCAGCAGGTCCTCCAGAGCAGAGCCAGTAGGAGCCCAGCCGGGCCAGCACATCCCCTGGGCGCGTTTCCCCCCATCCAGTGCCTCCACGTGAGGGCTGCGTGGTGCCTGTGGGAAGGGCCAGTGGCAGGGACTCGCCATCAGCCCTTGCTGGGGTGGCCTTGGGTAATCCATCAGAAAGCTCCCCGCGTCCCTCCACTCTGTGTAGCCATCCCACACTTCGCCAGCATGTTCAACATTATTAACCTTTTGTATCCACGTATGTATTTATTTATTTATTTTAGATTCGTTTGTTTCAGATCTCTTGCCGCTTCCCTCCTTCCTCGTGTGGGCTACTCTTTTTTTTTTTTTTTTTTTTTCTTTTTAATTACTGGACTAATGTTATCTTTCACAGTGTTAGGTACTTGGATGCATCTCATTAACATAAAACACTCTTTAAAAATGTTTATAATTAAGCCTCAATTTACCAGCTCTCTGCCATACGATTTTCATTCAGATGGGTTATTTATAGGTTTTGCCATTTGGTTTCCTTGACAGCATTTGTTTTAATATGTCCCATTCTTTCTGAATTAACTGACTTGTTCTCCCTGTCTTAAAGCAACATATTTATATTGACACTTTATTAGAGAAAATTGCAGCCTCTTACCAAGAGAGAGCGATTACCTCTTGTATTCCTAAAGTGCATTAAATTAATTTCACAGTGTAATTG
Organism: Tichodroma muraria; assembly: GCA_013390105.1. Lineage (NCBI taxonomy): Eukaryota > Metazoa > Chordata > Aves > Passeriformes > Sittidae > Tichodroma > Tichodroma muraria. The sequence goes on along the minus strand of WAAG01042483.1, from coordinate 175,996 downwards.
AAACCAAGGCAGAGGGCTCATTAATGGTTCCTTATCTCCCGATACTCATTTCTTCTTTCCTTAAAATGTGAGTTCTTGCAAATGAAAGAATGGAACTATAATAACCATTATGAGGTACATTTTTATTTTTTTTCTTTTTTTTTTGTCTTGTGCATGCTGCCTGGGAACCATTTTGCTTGTTCTTAGCACTGATAGGTAGACAACAGGTGACCACGCGAAACCCGCCCAGCCTCTTGAGCACAGGTGATTATCAGTTCAGGAAAAGGAAAACTGGTCAAACTTTCAGAGGTCTGAGCAGCTTCATGACTTCTTGTTTAATACCTGTTTTGCATGAGAAATTACTTTTACAGTTCCTCCAACTACGGTATAAAGGGGGGCAGTGCTTTCGTGGCATTCCTTCAGTGCCGAGGTGGAGATCTGCCTGTGCTGAGGGTCAGCTGAGGGCTCAGCGCCTCTTAAATCTTCACAGCAGCCCTTGAGCATGATGGAAGAGCCCCAGGGATCCCCCTTTGCACAGGATGAGTGACCCCTGAGCGTGCATGGAGAGGAGCTTGCATTTCCAATTAAAGGAGCTGTGCCATTTTCTGGGACTGATTATTGTGCTTATTCACAGACAGCTGAGTCCTGCTGTCGGAGGAATGGTGGCAAGAAAAGGAAAACTTGATTCTGTAAGCCCTCTGTAGAAGAACAGAGGAGTTATAGAAACTGTAGTTTCTGTAGAAACTTCTGCTGGAGTCAGAGATGCTGCAGGATTGAGCCTCAGCAGCAGCAAGTCACTCACAGTGGGGAGTAAAGTCACTCACAGTGGGGAGGTCCAGAACCTCTCAAGGGTCTTGCAGTTTCCATTAGAAGGAACTTGGAGGTCTGTGTGCCATAAAATTGTCCTATCATGTATAACACCGGGACCAGGATCATCATTAACTCCAGAAAATTTAAATATGGAGGAGAGATCCCATCAGCTTGTGGAAGTAGGTTCTTCTACTTCAGCCTGATGTGCACAGAATGAGGGGCTGGGATGCTTTTTCAGTTTTTAGATGGATTTAAATATCTCTAGGAATACTCCTCTCCCAGTGCTGCATTGGTGTTCCTGCCTAGTTGTGACTTCCTCACCCAGCAATTATTTTAACTGCACATCAGCTGTGATGATACAGGGACAAAAAGGTGCTAGAATTACTGGGAAGTTCAATGCATTGTGAAAAAAGGTCCTGATTTTTGGTAGTTCATCAGCATGGGAAGAAGGAAACTCCCTGGGAGAATGTTGAAATCTCAGTAAAGAACCAGGGTCTGAAATGTGACGAGGGAAATCTTGGGCTGGAGGGGGGAGACTACAGAAAATCATTGGAAAATGAGGAAGGAAAAAGTTCCTGCTGTTCCCACACAATTTTACTGCACATGAAAACTGTTTATTTAATAACTCCTGCTCCCTCAAATCCATTTAAGAGGCTTCTTTTGTTTCCTGAAATACATTCTGGTTTTGTAGACAGATAATGTATTTTTTAAACAGATCTAATCCCACTTCAAATCTGTTTGTTGCTGCGTTTTGTCTTCTAATACACTGGAATATTATTCCTTTGACAGTTTTATTCTGTTTTACGCTCTTTATTTCAGAGGAGTTTATCACACTTTTTAGGCTGAATGCACAAAAATATTTGGTTGGTTTTTTTTTTCCCCCTGAACAAATTTCTGCCTTCTCAAAGTTACTTTTTAATATCACAATCCCTTTAGGGGCTTCCTTATCCCAGGGCACAGCTTTGAATTAGTGCAGAACCTGGTGCAGAATGGGATGAGGCCAGGAGTGAACTGAATTTGGTATCTCCAGCCCAGTGTCCAGAGGTCATTATCTACTCCAGAGCTCTGCTGCATTGCCAGACCCTAATCTTGGGCTCCACAGTTAAAATAAGTGGCTAGAGGGAAGGGGAGAAAAGAAGCACAGTGTTTAAGATCAAATTTGGGATAGTTTAGCAATAGGAGACTGTGAAAACATCACTTTTGTAATTCAAAAGCATCCACTGCCAGGACACGAGTAGCTTCAGGAAAGGAAGGTCTTTGGAGAAATGAAACTAAAATATATTATAGCATGAGCCAAGCCCTCCAGGAATCAAAGCAGGCAAGGATTTACCTGGAGCAGCGTGGAGGTTCTTGTCCCTTTTCAAAACCCACCTGGTGGGAAAGGATGCTCTTGGCCGTGTGTTGTGGCTGGCCCTAGGCCAGTGTACATTCATCTTTGTTTGCAGACAAATTGGTAGCCAGATAAAGGAGTGGAAATTAAAGAAAAGTCAATAGTTGGACATGAAAGCCACAAGTGAAGGTCAAATTAAGAAAAGATTTCCTTTGATTTTGTTTTGCTTCATTTGAATGCAGGGAGCATTGAATGATTCCTCACTTATGAAATTTAGGGGCTTGTTTTTCATCTCTTCTGCTTGAAAGTTTGCAGGAAGGGCTCTTTGGGTGTCCTTTGGAGCCTCTTCTGCACAGGGACTGAGAGGTGGCACAGAGGAGGGGGCAGCAGCATGGGGGGGAGGCAGGAGGGGGCTCCTCTCATGTTTTAGAGGACAGTGGGGTTACATGTTCCTGACCTTCACACCCTCACACCAACTCATTTGGGTGATCAGGATTTTGTCTCCATTTCCTGATACCTGCAGATCCTTTCTAAGGTGGGTCAGCCACTGGGCAGGTACTGCAGATCACTTGAAATGATTCTCATAGACAGAGTATCATTGTCAGTGTCCTTTAACAAAGGCTAAACAGACCCAGGACTGTTACAAATACGTGATGCCTGTTTCCTTAAACAGACTTTGTGATAAGCCAGCGCTCAGAAACAGGGCTGATATTAACGAGCTTCTGAGCTTCTTCCCAGAGCTGGGCATTAAAAACTACACGGTTGCATTAGGATATGTGCTAAATTTACAGGGTAGGTGTGAGACTGTTATGTAGCATTACTGTAGAGGAGAAGAGAAATCTTCATTCCAGTCTTGCCTGAAAAGTGCTGCTTCAACTTGGCAGAGCCCAGGAAGTGTCCTGGTGTTTATGCAGCACACGTCGAGTGTGTGTACACAGGCTCCCAGCGCTGCCCAGCTGACTCCCTTTTGCTGCAAGAGATTCCTCCTTTCCATGCTGCCCACTCAGCTCGGGGGAAGCCTCACAGGGCAGGTTTTTGTAGGACACCCTGGTGCTTGGGGCACCTTCATCCAGTCGGGCTCAAAAGGGGACTTTGTTTCAGTGGTCACTTCTGCCCACCCCGGGCTTTGCTCACTCGTTTTGCAGCTTCTGCAGCTGCTGTGGGTGTGGATTTTTCATGATAATCATGGTGAGAGCAGGGGAACTACTTAGAGGGGGCTGACTGGGGGAAAATCAGTAATTGTGGTGAATCTGTTACATACCCATAGCATTGTCAGGCACTGATAAGTTTTTGCCTGTTATCACTCAAAAGGTTGATCTCCCTGTGTCTTAGACTTTACAAAAGTTAAGTCACCTCTGTAAGTTTGAACTTGACATATTGGTAACTTGTTTTCCATTTTTATAATTTTGAGCTAGTTTTTGAATACAGTTCTGTAAAAGTGAAGAGTTAAAACAGAAACATGCTCTCATCCCCCGAACCATCACATCACTTGTTGGCATCACAGCAGCTCTCTTTAGCTGAGCTCTTCTTTCAGGGAGAAGTTGTAACCTTTCAAATTTTTGGGGACCATAAATCTGCTTTTAGCACAGATTACAGGCTCCTGTTCTGAAGAGAGAGGAAGAAAAACAGGAGGAAAAAAAGGAAAGCCTTTGTGCTGGATTTGCCTGGAATCTCCAGAATCAATTATTCACTTACAGCTATTTTTTTTAATTGTCATTCAGCTTAGCAATGCTGCTCTTGATGGCTCACTGTGTGTTTACCCTCATCCTCCTACAGATTCCACCTGTAAGCCTGAAAATCCCTCATACAAATTCAGGTCTGTCTTTCTCTCCAGGACTGCTTTGTTTTGCTGCTCTCTCCGCTCAGAATACGCTTGAAAGCTTTTGGCTCTCATCATTCTGTCTATTCCTTTTGAGCTTTGTTAGAGAAATGAGTGTGTCTCATTATAGTCTTAAGCCTGTGCTGTTAGCAGCCTTCAATAACTGGAGGTGGAAAATTGGTGTAGTGACGTTTGTGTGTGATGATCCTCTTTGTGATATTCATTATTTAATGAATTGCAACAAAGAAATAGCCAAAGAGGAATCTGGCTTTTAGATGTGATGAGCTGTTCCACTCTGTTGGCTCAAGGTTTGTGGAGGCACCAGCATCATGCACAGATTTTTTGTAGTGCTATTACACTGCTGGAGGGTGTGGTCAGCTGACCCCCTGGGCTCCTGCCGGGTATTTCCACATCAGGATGTAAAAAGTTGCCTTTCCACCTTTATCTCAGTGTTATCATTCCTGGAGGTACCTGTCTACCCTTGTGTTTGCACGTCGGGCTGTGTTTTACAGATATAGATATTATCAGGAACTGAAAACATGAGGGAAAACACTCCTGCATGCAGAGCTGCTTTGATAATTTGTAGGCCACTCACATAGAAAGCACCATAAAAAAATAAATAAAGGAAATCGTGTTTACAAGTGATTTGAGAATAGCTGTCTTTTGAATACAAGCCTCTAGGTCTATTAGGAGATTTTACATTCAGCCCACTGCCTGGCCATTATGTGCTGCAAAGAAATTACTCTGATTGAGCAGATCATTTCAACACATAATGACTGGGAGCCCAATATTTTTCATTAATTTTTCTGGGTTAAATAATGCTGTGAAGTAATTTTTCTGATTGTTTTTAGTTCTAAGAGCAGATTTCTTTCTGAAGAAGCTGTCTTCTTAGGTGTTACAAATTTGAAACCAAACCTCATCATTGCCAGACTTGTCCCCTTGCTGGGTCTTTCCTGTCACCTGAAGGTGGCTGAACCTCCCATTTCTTGTGTTGCTTCTCTCATTTTGTCCCTCCCTTCTTTATGCTTACATTGCCCTTTTCTTGACTCTGAATATTTGACCCAACTGTCATCAGAATCATTTTATTTGATTTTTCTTCTGTTAAGCTTTGGGATGCTTCTCTCTCCTCCGGTCTCTTGGCTACTGGTGATTGTGGTGCCACTTCCATTGCAGGATTTTGTGCCTCACCAGCTAGAAATCTCACATAAATACCTAACTTTTCCTCCTGCTTATGGCTCTCTTGAATTCTTTTTCCTGGCAGTGTCATTTTTTTCAAATGCAATATTGTAATTGCTGCCTAAAGTAAAGAATGCTTCAAATTGCAGTTTGTGAAATAGGTTTTATGGAAGAAGCTTGTATTAATCAGCCCTGCTTAGCTACCTGCACTCAGTAATCCTTCTTTCCTGGATGTTTTTCAGAGCGCCACCTCCACAGAGGAGGCTGCTTTATATTTTGTGGCTTATTTTCAAATAATATACCTGTGCAGAAATTGTTGGGAGAGAGATTGCCATGGTAGTTTTCCCTTAGATGCCACTGCTGGTTTTCCCCCAGAGGGCACTGCCCAGGCTCCCCAGGGAATGGTCCCGGCCGCGAGGCTGCCAGAGCTCCAGGAGCGTTTGGCCAGCGCTGCCAGGGGTGCCCAGGGTGGGGGTGTTGGGGGGTCTGGGCAGGGCCAGGGGCTGGGTTTGAGGATCCTGATGTGTCTCTTCCAGCTCAGGACATTCTGTGATTCTCTGAATCAACAGCAGCATGGTCAGATTAGACCTTAATTAAAACCTTAATTAAACCATCAGTGTGTGATGATCCAGAAACATGACTTCTCGTGGGCTGATGAGCTGGACAGCTCTGGGAAATTGGCCATTTGCCCCTGCCCTGCTCTCTTTGCATCTCTGCAGCATCACCAGAACTGTATCTCCCTTGAATGTGCGTCGCAGTACAGACAGGAGGGACTCTTGATTCTTCCTGCAGGAAAGACAATCTTTAATGTTGCAGCCCATTTTTATAGAGTTTTCCAAGACCTCCTGCTTAATTCTAATTGGTTCATAACTTTCTTGCCACTCAATTCATTGATTAGTAAATGGCATTTTACATGTCCATCAAATCTCTCTATTCCTGGATAGTTTACACATTTTATTCACTAATTCCCATGGGATAGATTTCTTGTTTTTGCAGTTATGAACTTATTTTCCTCACAAGGATAGATTGTTATGCAAACTGACTTTAATTCTTTGATTTTTCTACATGGGAACTTACAAGCCAGCTGCTAGCTTGCTTAGCCAGAGTAGCAGGGCCTAAACCATATTTTTACAAGGCCTTTTTTTTTGTAAGGTATTATCCATATGCAACAAATGTGCTTTCTGTACTTTCTTCTGTCTCACTGCAAGATGCTGGATCTGAGAATTTTGGAAGGGGTTTAAGAGAAAGGAAGTCAATTGTGTTGCTAGGGAAGGACTAAAATGTTGAAATAGCTCTGGACTGACCAGTGGAGTGCTGGGTGAATGTCAGTGCCCGTGAAAGTCAGAGTCAGGGCCCTGCTCTGGCTCCTGGGGTGGTGCCTTTTGTGCTCCACATAAATGAGTAGATAAGGCACAGATAGGGAGTCAAGGGACCTACAGTCTTCACTCCTCTGGCACTGCCTTCTGTCATTTGCCTTCCTTATTAAGAAAGCAAGCTTAGGGCAGAAAATTGTCCTAGTTCGTGTTAGTGCAGAGTAATGGGGTCCTGACCTCCGTGGGGGCTCTGGGTGCCACTGGAGTACACACACTAATAACAGTGGTGACCTGCTCTGTGTCTTATTATTCCAGCAACCAGCTTCTGTTACAAGGAACAATTCATTCCAGGAAATGTGGTAGAATTAACCACTAGAAAATACAGTTATATTTTGTTTTCATTCCTTTTTAATGCCAGCAATATATAAACTTAGTTTTTCACAAAGAAAAGGGTGGCCCCTCAAGTACAGCAGTGCAGAGATTTGCAAGCGTGTTTAAAGATATCTGTATGAAATGGCCATCTGAGCAGTTTTTATGGGCTGCTGTGCTCAGAGGATTTCAGATCCTGCATCTCTATAAAGGAGAGAAGCAAAACTGAATTCTAAAGCGGCATTTCTGTCAGGAGCAGCAGAAGTCATCTCCTGTGAGAAACAGCTCACAGAGCTCTTCCTGCCAGGGCAGGAATGTTCTTACCTACAGCTGCTGCTGGGGCAGGTGGGAAGCCAGAGCAACCAGAGGAGATTTCGACATCTGCATGGAAAACATGCCAGAACAGCAGGAGAACAATGGACTTTTGCAGTAATGTTTCATTACAAGGCTTTGAGAATCCCAGAGCCAGGAATTTGCTGACACTGTCATATTCTCCATTCTTAGGCACTGTTAGCTGAGACACCTTAGAAATGGATGGGCTGGTGGCCTAAAGGAATTGCTGGCCTTTGCCAAGAGAGATAGAATTGCCCAGAAGATTGGAGTGAATCGGTCACTGCGGTGTGGAGGTGTCAGGATGGATAATGAGCCTTCCTCTCCTCCTGGAACTGCAGGACCTGCAGTGGGGTGGGAAACATCAGATAAAACCACTCTGACCACGCATTGTCTGGAGAAACGAGCAACAGCCTGGCAAAATCAAACCAATCGGGTGGATTAGAAGATGGAGTTGACAGCACGTTCTTATTTCTTCTAACACAGCTCACACTTCATGAGGGTATTCAGATGGCACAAAAATAGGGGGTGTATGACTGTGCTGTTTATAGTAGAAAACCATTCTCCCACACCTATTATTTAGGGTCATAGGAGTAACTACAGCTCAGCTGAAGGATAATTTGGAGTACTTCTGACTTTCACTTCAAATGAATAGAGTTTTAGCCATTTTCAGGGAGAAATTGTACCTTTCTCATTGCCTTTGTTGTGTGACTGTGGGGATTGCCTGTCTGATGGTGTATAGCTCACCTCTTGGACACATTTACTGCAGGATTGTGGGAGAGCTTGTCAAATAAAGATGGAAATATGCAGCTGATAGGTTATTTTATTTTCATGCTCAGGAGTCCCATTAATGCATTTCAGACACGTGAGCACAGAAGTTATCAGTGAACTCTTAACTCAATGGGCAGGCTGGTGAACGCAGCAGAACAGTAGAGTTGTCAGGGGCAAAAGCTGAAAATGATACGTGTGATTCCAAGAGCCAGCCCTTTTTGCTTGGTAAATTTTGTGTTTTGCTCTGGCTAAACTAGATTAACAGCTTAGATATAGGAGAAGTGAAATCATGCTTTTATCACTGCATCATCTCTTAAAGTATATGCAGTTTAATGTGTGGCAAAGAGGCAAAACAACACCCCAGTGACAATAACACTTCTGTCTCACCAACACATGGACTTGATTGAATATTATCTCCCTGAGCAAGTGGCTTCATGAGCAGAAGTGATTCAGATTTCTTAAAGATCAGCAGCACAGAGCTGTTAAAAGAGCAAAACATTACGGTCTTCTGATGTCAGCCCTGTGTGTTCACCTTTGATTCCCTTTCCCTACCACGTTTAAGCTGCAGAGGAAGACCTGACTGACTCCAGCAGCAAAGGTGAAGCCCAGGAAAAGAGTGGATCTCATGTAACATGAATTCATTTAACTTCGTGAACTGCAGTGGTGATATTTTTAGGAGTAGTTAAGTGTAACAGGAATATAATGAAGATAGACTTTTTTAGTCTTCAGAGTAGCCATGACTCAAATCTTGTGGGGCTTTCTAAATCAAGCTCAGTGGCTTAAACTGTGTCTGGAAATATTCTGTGCAGCAAGTGGTGAAGTCAGCAGAGCTAAGGTCTGTAATGAGGACTAATGAGGTCTCAACAATAGGGTAGAGGGCAGCCGTCTCCAAGGTGCTCAGAGCAGAAATGCTGTGCAAATAATGTTCCTAAATATGTTTTATTTTCAGGTGTGTAGATTTCGCTTCTTAAAAAACAAACAAACCAAAACCCCTAAAAATTTCAAATAGAAATTATGCTCTCTTGCTTGGGCTGAAGAAGTAGTGCCTGGTGTGTGATGTTAAAGGAGGCTGAGGCACTGGAATTGATTTTCCAGAGAAGCTGTGGCTGCCCCATCCCTGGAAGTGTCCAAGACCAGGCTGGATGGAGCTCCAAGGTTCAACCTGGGATAGTGGAAGGTGTCCCTGCCCATGGCAGGGGGTTGGAATGAGGTGGGCTTTAAGGTCCCTTCCACCTCAAATCATTCCATGATTCTGTGTGAAGGGTGCTCTGTGTGTTGGATTAATGCTGGTTACGTCCATATCTGTAATGGGATGTTTAAAAAAGCCAGGCCTCCAATACACTGAGAAACACAAATGTGAGCTGATTTTGGAGGGAAAAAAGTTTCTGCCAGAAGTATTATTATAATTACATGTTACTGTGCTCACTATTTCGATGAGTAAGGATTACAAGTCCATTTAAACTATTTGAGATAAAAATTAGAACTGTTGTTTTCCTGTTTCTTGGTGCATGCTGAGTGCTTCAGAAGAGTAAATGCCCCATTACAGTATAACTTAGTAAAATGTTAGAGTCATTTGCACTGCACTGGGATTTTACACCCTATTACTGCTCTGAATTATCTGTCATTAGCCCTCATTAAAGGCAGATTTGGTTAGATGGACAATTGTCTATTGCAGTTTGATTGCAAATATGTTGTTAGGCTTTCAAATGAATATTTAAAGTGGATCATTGCACAGTTTGCCTACAAATTTTTTTTTTTTTTTTTTTTTTAATCTTGTCCTTCCTCTTCCTCCATCTTTAAGGAGCTTCCACCCAGAATTCCAATGCAGTGGAACCTGAAAAGCAAGTTGACAGCACGGTGAAAATGGCTGGAGTTATAGCTGGTCTCCTGATGTTTGTTATTATCCTCTTGGGAGCAATGCTTACCATCAAAAGAAGGTAAGTTTCTGCTTTGCTTCCCTCTTGGATCTCTGAGATACATTGTTGTAGTTTCCAAAGGAAGAATAAACAGAGATGCACCATTCTTTATGTGTGACAGAGAGCAGCAGTTAATGCATGTGTACATAACACTGACACTGAGGGTTGCAGGCCCAGAGGAAATACGAGTTCTGGGAGATCCAGCAACAAAAAATGGTTGTTACTGCAAAGAGATAATGATAATTAATTGATAATTAATATCAAGGGATGAGTCACATGTATAGTAGCATGTAGAAGTGCAAAGGGATAAAAGGACCACCTCTCCTAACAGGACATTTAGGATTGTTCAGTCTGGGGAAGAGAAGGCTTGGAGTGACTCAGTTGTGGCCTTCAAGTACTTGAAGGGAGCCGACAGGAAAGATGGAGAGAGACAACTGACAAGAGCCTGGAGTGACAGGACAGGGGGGAATGGCTTCAGGCTGACAGAGAGGAGGCTTATATCAGACATTAGCAAGAAATTCTTCCCTGTGAGACAGGTGAGGCCCTGACACAGGTTGCCCAGAGAAGCTGTGGCTGCCTCATCCCAACAATTTTTCCAACACTTGAGTTTTCTGATGCTTTGTCTGTCATGACTGCTACAACATAAGTTATTATCTCACAGAGAACACAGACAAACCCCCAAGCAAAACTGCTCGTAATGCAGAATGAGTCCCAGAGGTTGGACACTGGGGATCTGTTTGCTCTATGTGAAAGTTCCCAAGCTCCTGCTGAGCTGAGCTGGCCCCTGACCCAGTGCCCAGGACCTTCAGCTGAACTTGCCTGGTCCCTGAAGCAGCAATGTTTGGTCAATTTGGGTGTGATGTCCCACACACTGAACTTTGCCCTATCTGGTTTTGCCATAGGCTCTGTAAACCTGGGCAATTTTCTTCAGAGTTAACATTTAAAAGGAGGTGAGTGGGACTGCTAGAAATTTAAATTCTCCCTTTTTTCCCCTAGAGCTGGAAAATTACAGTTTCCTCTGTGTTGTTTCCACACCCCTCCCAGGGCAGACAAGCAGAATCCCTGCAGTTTGCATCTCTGTCTGTTTGCTGCAATTTGCAAGGATACCTGCTGGAAGACACACTGAAATAAGGAATAAACTGGCTCATTGACTTTAAAATCTTTTCCCATTTAGAAGCTCTGAGTGCAGGAGGAGGTTTGGGAGGCTGTAGCACACCTCCAGTACCTCCAGTACCTCCAGAGCTGCTGATCACGTCCATTCCGGGCTCCCTTGGATTGGCACCACCAGCCATGTCCAGTTGGGGCTCAGAGCTACATATGGATAAGTGTTCCCTGAAGATGAACTTCAGCCTGTCAGGCTCATTTCGTTTGTAAACTAGTGTGGGTTGGGACCAGCTTTTATAAAAGGAGAAGCTGATTTGGACCACAAATTGATTGGAACTTCTGGGGGCGCAGAGCTGAAAGCTTGAGCTCTTCTGAGAGAACAGTTTAACAACAGAGTTCTCTTTTTATTTTGCAAACAGAAGCATTTGGAGCTTAAGCTCTTGAATTCCATGTTTGCATTAGCCTCATTTTGGAAACAGTTCCCTTCCAGTGCACCAAGGCCTCAGTGTACAAATAGTGTAGCCTTGCAAGGCAACAATTCAGAAAAATAATTTAGTGAGCTGAAGTTGAGATGTTGTCTTCAAATGGAGCTGGAAAATATCCCAGTGACATTTGTCCATTGTCCAGGGCATCACAGCTCATTGGGAGCAGGCACAGGATTTCCTGGATCCCCATTTTGTTAACCAGTGCAGAGAGCAGAGGAAGGAGAGGGATTAGAAGAGAAGGAAGCCATTGGTTTGGGATAAGCATTGGTATCATCAGGAGCCTCTTTTTGTTCCTGTGAGACTCACCAGATCGGCAGCATGCTGCTTGGAACCTTTCAGACACAGAGCACGAGCAAGCGGTGCTCAGCTGCTCACGGTTTCAGCAGAACAAACTGCAAAAATTCCAGGAACTCAAGAATTTCTGGGGGCTGGTAAAGTTTTAGAGGGTTTAGTCAGATATGTGAAGCTAAATTAAGCTAACCAGTGTGTATTTATGCAGTGAAAATTTTGAGGTTGACTTTATGTTTGTTGTCTGGAAGTGTTAATGGAAACTTGGGGTTGTCTAAAGTCTGCTAAAGTTTCCATATGTGTATATCTATGTCAAAATTCTGTGTGCATATAAATTTCTGTTTTAAACATGACTCTCTTACAGTTTTTAAAATCAAAACCACTGAGTTTGTTTTCTTGGTTTTGGGAACCCACTAACTCTAGGAGTTAAGTCATAATATCATCATTGCATGTACATGACATAAAAATTGCTGCCACATAATGGAATGAAACTTTATACGAGGACATGTAGTGACAGGACAAGGGGGGGATGGCTTCAAATTGAAAGAAATTAAATTTAGATTGGGTATCAGGAAGAAATTCCTCACTCTGAATGTGGTGAGGCCCTGGCACAGGGTGCCCAGAGCAGCTGGGGCTGCCCCTGGATCCCTGGAAGTGTCCAAGGCCAGGTTGGACGGGGCTTGAAGCAACATGGGCTAATGGAAGGTGTCCCTGCCCATGGCAGGGGGATTGGAATAATCTTTAATCTTTAATAATCAACCCAAACCACTCCGTGATTCTCTGATAATTTAGCCTCTTAATTTAGAGGTGGTTATCAGTGCCCACACGAGTGTATGTGCCCACGAAAGGCAGAACCACATTCTTTCATTAACAGATGCATATCCTGAAATGTCTCATTTTTATTGTATGAAAATATTTCTAATTCTCTAAGGAGCTTGTTAGTTTTTCCTTAATATTATTTAAATACCTCTGTGCAACAGAGAATATAGAATCATTTTGTAAAAACAAAATAAAACAAGAGAAACAAGATATTCTTCAGGAGAAAATACCCTTTGACTTTGCCCCTCCCCAAAGGATTTGATTTTGGTCAGTTCTGATTTTATCTGGGCAGTTTTCATTCTGGTGTAATCGTGACTTGTATTTCCCTGGAGTGGAGAATGTGACACCTCTTAGGCTGGTGTGTTTGAGCAGACAAAGCCTCCACTGACCCCTTTCAATATAAGACTGAATAAATAGGATCAGACAGCCTGTCATGGATGCACTGTAAATAAGTTCTTTAAACTGCTGTCGGTAGCAAAATAGGAGATTTGGGGCTATGTAGGGTCTAGGATTATTTCCTCCTATGAAAATTCAGCTCCTTATTCTAGATTAGGATTTAGTTTGTTACCTTAAACTAATTAAATAAAACCCCAAAGCCTCTTGGGCAGACATACCCAGAATTAGGGAAAGGGACATTTGCACATTCAGTGGCCAGTGTCTCCCTGTGTCCCTGTTTCAGGTGGGAGACAGGCAGGGGTCTGGGTTGTGTTGTACATCCTAGGTCATGTTCTTACTGAACCATAACTCTGACCAGTTCTCACAGTTAAGCTTTGAAATATTCTTTAGTAAGTCCTTATTTCAGGCTGCATATTTTGGAAGAATTTGAGCCAAAATGTCCAATTCCAAAACATAATCCTCCTTTTGTTTGTCTTCCTTTATTTTCTGTCCTTATGGAGCAAACCTTTCTGAGCTTTTCTCTTCAGCCTGGAGGGATGTGCAGCTTTTTAATGAGGGCTGGGAGTCTGGTGGGATCCCAGATGTCTGTGGCCCAGCCAGGAGAGCAGCAGAAAGAGCAGCAAGATGTTCAAGGGAACAGTTCCAGTCCATAGAGCTCTGTGAGCCCTGCTCCTGGCCTCTCACAGGGCTTGGTTTATTTGAATCATTCTGGGAATTTCGGGGGTTCAGCTGCGTGTGCTCCCATTTTCTACATCTTGGACGTGTTTCCCTTTGTTTAGAGGATCAGTGGAACTCGGATTTTCCCAGGGAAGCTCAGTGGCAATCACTGCACCTTGACTGGTGCATTGCTAGGGCTGTAGAATTGCTGCTTTCAGGAGATAATGGCATTTAGTTAAAATACCTCCAGGTGTGTCTTGGAATCAGTGCCATTCAAATAACTTGGCATACATCAGGAATCTGGCCAAACGAGCATGTTTATAGCAAAGGCCATCACCAGGAAAGCCATGCCACTTCAGTTTAATCCTCAGGAACTGTTCTTTGCCCCACATGTGCACAACACAGAGGGTGATTGTGCACGGAGTGACTGAGCTGAGCCTGGTTTCCACGTGTGCTTATGGAAGTTGTGTTCAGAACAACCATAAAAGTGAACACTTGAAAGCTCCATTCGTATTTCTGAGCAATTGCAAGTCATCCTAATACCTCCAAGGATGGGATTTTAAAGCTGTGCAATAGGTTGAAGTTTGTGCTTCACTGTTTTTCCCTGTCTTGACCATTTCTGCTGCTTCTGTGGCTTCTTGTGGCTGGTGGTAAATCTCTAATACCCTGGGCTAGGTCTGTCGTGAACCGGTCTTTTCAGAGGAGCCTCTTTCCAGATATAAAAGGGAAAATATCACCTCTTAAGCTACAACTGATTGCCAAGGCTCAGTTTGTAGTGCTGCTCAAGATGTTGTGAAATGAATTGTTGAGGAACTGTGGTAGAAAATGCTTAATCACAGTGATGCAGAAAGCTAATGCATGCCCCCAGTGCTCAGCTATAAATTTGGAGTGATGCTTGAATTGTTAATGAACTATTTGCATTTTAGAGTTTGATGAAGCTTGATTTATCATTAGACAATTTGCTCATTGTCTAAATATTCCAAAATTGTGGCGTTCTTACATTGTCACTTCTCTATTTATTGTTATTTGTATTAATAGCTCTGACATCTTTCTTTCCATTTCAAAAATATCAAAGCACTTGAGAGGCAAAATTAAGTCTCATTGCCCACATTACTGACATGATAAAGTGAGGAAATTAAAGGTGAGGGGATTTATTCATGGTGGCAGAAGTGGAAACACAACCTGTCTCCAGTATTTATTCCTCACCAACATACAGCTCCTGAAACAAGTGTAGGCAAATCGGATCTCAGTACAGAAAACACCACAAATACTTTGTATATTGAAAAAGAAGCCTGGAGTTCATCTAAATCTAATTATTTGCTTTTCTCTTTTTCTCCTTTTGGATATTTTGTTCATCTGACTGGCTGTCAATATTTAGAAGAAATGCATATTCCTACTCCTATTACTTGTAAGTACTTGACTGGGGATGAGGATTTTTGAGCATGTTCACCATGTGGTGATTTTGTGCTTTGTTGTATTC
>WAAG01042483.1:127358-160936 GCA_013390105.1 Tichodroma muraria | reverse complement strand
TTTTTTAACCACTCCATTCATCCTTGTCTTTCCAGAAGCCTGTGTTTTATTTTCCCAGTTGCATGCTGTTATGTTCTCCCCATTTTCCCACTGCACCTGTAACTGTGCCTGCAAACATATGAATGTCCACAGATATGTCAGTTATGGTTTATAGCTCTTCACATTGGATATTCATCTTTAGACTGGATATCAGGAAAAATTTCTTCACCGAAAGGGCTGTCCAGCACCAGAACATGTGGCCCAGGGAAGTGATGGAGTCAGCACTGAGGCATTTAAAAGTTGTGTTGATGTGGCACTTGGGGACAGGGTTTTGGGATGGACATGGCAGTGCTGGAGGAACAGTTGGGCTTGATGATCTTGGAAATCTTTTCCAACATAAATGATTCTATGATTCTTTAAATGCTAATGAACAAATGCAGAGTGTCCCAAGTGCACCTTTTAAATTGTCCATTGCTCATAGCCAGACTTCAGGGAAACTCACACCTGAAAGTTATTGTCAGGAATTTCTCAGCCATGGATGTAAGCTTTTTAAAAACCTTAAGCTTTCTGACAACTGGGAGTTGACATTATCCCAGCAAACATCCCTGTTCCTGGAGCTGCCAGGTTCTGAGTGTTGGTTTAGATCATTGGATGATGAAGTGGTTCAGATATTCAGATCTAAATCACCTGTCCAGTCCTAATGACAATGCTGCATAATTAAGGCAGTTGTTAAGGCAGATGAAAATGCTCCACACATCGGTACTTCCAGAGCCATCTGTTGCCTAAAGACTGAGGGGCTGGGAAGCAATCAGGGCCAAGCTGTTTCTGCCATGATAATGGTTATCTGAGGATCCAGGGGAGGAGAGGGCTGGATCAATGATGTGAGGAAAAAGTCCTGGAGAAGTGAGTTGGACGCCTCTGCTGCCATCAGAGGGCTGGGAGGGGTGGAGAAGGCAGCTGTTGCTGTGGACAGGAACAGCTCTGCCCTCTCCAGCTCCCAGAAGCAGCAGGAGCCCTATCACTGACATCTGCCCTTCCCCCAGAACCTGCCAGACCTGTCAGGGCTCTGAAAACCACCGAGTTGTCCAAAGGGCCACATCAGCCCTGACAGCCCCTCCTGGTCTGCTGCTGCAGGAGCTGCCTCCTTTGCCCCTTCCTGCAGAGCCTCTTTGTCTCATCTTGGCGCTTTTTCCTGGAAGATGTTCAGCAGGTCAGCAGAATGAGAGGGTTGATGTGCTGCTGTTTTAAGGAGAGCTGATTTCTTTTCCATATGAGTTGCTTTATGTCTAAAGAACAGGGCAGAGGAGGATCCCTGTGCACCACTGCTTGGAGGGATTTTGTTTTTCCATGACCTGTCAGGAAGCGATTGAAAGAGGAACCTTTCCCACTTTCCAAGCATGTGAGGAGCCTTAGGACACCATCACGAGTCCTGACTTTGCCCAGTGATGGAATTGTAAATGTAGAGTAACTCCATTTCCTCTAGACCTCACACTGGTTCACCGAGAACAACATCTGACCTCAAATAGTGAGATTAAAGAGGAGGTTAACTAAGTGTAGGTAGGGGATGGTTCTAACCCAAAGGTGCTACGAGCTAGTTGAATTTATTGATAGAACCTTTCCTCTTCTGCACATTTCTCATGTTTTACTGTTTGGTTTCCTTACAACCAGTAGCACCACTGCATGAGAAATTCAGTGCCAGGTTTCCCATTATAATTCTGTCTTTTTCTAGCAGGCAGTATGTGGTCAGCATGTTCCCTGCTTCATTTTATTTTGAGATCTGTGTGTTTAAAAAGATAAATCAACTTCCAAGCCCTCTGTGACCCATTTTACAGCTGCACAGCATTGCTTTAAGCAGTCAGCTGAGGATTGCTCTGCCAGAGCCAGCACAGGGGTCCTTAAGGGCTCTGTTTGCTGTGGGTCAATTTGCTAGACCCTTTTTCCTCAGGGAACAGTGCAGTGACTCAGGAAAAATGAAGAGAAAACCCTCTGGAGGGCCACCTAAGCCTGGGGTTGCAATGAGCTTCAGCAGAGGCAGAAGGAAGGGCTTTAATAAGGTTTAATGAGGCAGATAGATGTCCACTATGCAGCACATCACACCAGGGGAAAGCCAGAGGTGCCATCAAGCAATCTGAGTGTTCACAGGAGCCAGTGGAGATTGGAGCTCAGCTTGCAGAAATCAGGGAGCTTTTCCTCCCCAGTACCACACCCAGAATTTTCTGCAAAGAGCTCATTCTTGGCTCTGGGCTGGTGCTGTCCAGGGACAGCTCTGTGAGCTGGAGCATCCTGGTAGTGGAGGCAACACATCAGCAGTCACCTCACCATAAACACTCCCAGCACCAGGCTCTGCATGTCAGCACTTTGGTTTGGTCACATTTGGACGTTTGGTCTGGTCCCTGCGCTGGGAAAACCAAGCTCTGTTTTGGTTTTTTTCCCCTTGAACAACAGCTGAAGGCATGTTCCAGTAGTGGAGGAAGAAAGCAGGAGAGCCCATGAAGGAGCATCCAGTGAAGTTCTACTGAGTTTCAAGTTTCACATGAAATAGGGTGTTTCATTAGAATTGCAGATGAATAGCTGAAATTGCTAAGGACTGTGCAATTCTTAGCCAAACCTGATTCAAATTGCTCTGGACTCCTATGAGCAGAGAGGTTGGATTTAAGTTTATTTGAAATGTTGTGGAAATAACAGCAGCAGTATGGTTATATACAGATTTTTTTTAAAATGGAATTGGTTTCTATGCTATGACCTTGCGTGAATTTTTTAGTCCTGAAGCAAAAATCAGTTGAATGTGTTACCAGTATTGAAAAGCAGGTTCCCAAAGAGATCTGCTGGCAGATCTTTAAATGTGACCATATGGACTGTATCACTTCATGTTTGGTTTCAGTTTCTGGACAAAGCTGTGTTTCTTAGAGCAATCCTTGTCTGCTTTCAGATAATTCCTCCCAACCCTTTGTCATCTGCTATACAGGCATTTCTTCTTGTTATGGACCAAAATCTCCTATCGTAACTCTTCCAAACAGTTCTGAAGGATAATTCTATTAAAGTCACAGATGCTTTTTTTCAGGAGTACCTGGTCTTTACAGAGACAGGCCACAACATTTTGGTAATCTCTAGACTGGAGTTCTGCCCTCAGCCAGTCCTGTGTTCTGCTGCAATTCAGGACAGGAAAATCTGATTCTGTGAGATAGTTGAGTACCTGCAGCTCTGACTGGTAAAACCAGTGCAAAATATTCACTTACAGGAGCAGCTATTTTGGGCTGCATAGTTATAAGTAAATAATTAAGGGATTCTTGTGTAGCAACACTTGATTGAAAACTTCATACAACATATAGGAAAGGGTGAAAGAGAAGGCTATAAAGATCTTTAACATGCTTTAAGTGGAAACACAGCCCAGGAGGCCTCAATTCCTAATTTGTAACTCATTGTGCAGGGTCAGCACCATACTGTGTGCTTCAGTTTACCCATCAGCAAAGGCTGATTGCTTATGAGTTGAGATCCTGTGAGGAGAAAGAAATGGAATTAGGAGTTCTTGTCCTGGTGCACTCCTTGCGTCCCTGTGCCCAGGGTGATGCCTGAACCTCTTCAGAGGAGTTGCTCTGAGTTTACACCAACACAAATGGTGTCTAAGGTTGGGGCAGAATTGCTGCTGACTCTCTGCACTTAAGTTTAATGGGCAGTGTAAGATATCAACCCAGCCAGGTCTGGAAGATGTTGGACTTACTCCCAGCTAAAGCTGTAAAACACAGACAGCAATTCATCCAGTTTACAGAAGGCTTTGCATTTAGTGACAGACACCTCTTTTTCAGCAGTATTTTCAACTGCAGCAATCCAGATCATGATTTTATTATTTGCTCACCAGGAAAATAAATGGAAATGTTTTCTGTGTGTGGGTTGTTTGTTTTGGTTTGTTTCTTTCTCCTGGGCTGGGTAATGGCTGCAGAATGAAATTTAATCAAGAGCAATATGAGACCAGGGAAGAATTTCTGGAAATACAGAGATTCATGTATGTGTTACAAGCACTCAAGTTAATGTTATTTATAAGAAAAGGGTACTCAATGGCCAAGATATTTTCCTTTTCCCCTGAACTAGCCAGAGCTCCAGGGACATGATTGTAATGTAGGAAGCACCTTCAACTCCCACTGGAATTTCACACCAATTTTAATTGTTGGGTGGTTTCAGCTGGGAGTTTCTTTTCATGGGAGAGATTGCTAAGGTTATTAAGCTAAATTTATACTTAGATTTTTTGAAATAACAGAGTTTATGCTGAATTTATTGCCACCATCTGTGGGGCATTTGAAAAGAAAAACATCCCTTTATTTTAGTTATAAGCATACCTCTGTATAACCATATTCACACATAAATAACTCCATGTATTTCCATAGATGGTGAGATCTGCCTGCACAGGTCAGCTTGCTAAATTAGGATTTTAAGAAGAAACATTCTCATTAGGTGCTTTTCTCATCAGATGATGGAAAAACAGGATTGTTAATCAGTGGCTATGCCTGTCTAATGAAAGCAAATTAAAAAAAAATAATATATCAAAACGCAGAAAGTAGATGAGATGTTATTTAGAACGTGTCTGTATGTGATTGCAAGCCTAATCCTTGCAGAGGGCAGGGTTTGTGGCTGGCTGCAGCAGCAGAGACACTGGATGGCTCCTACGTGCACCTGGCTTGTCTAAACTTTCTCTGCTTGTAAGTAAAACTAGAAAACAAATACAAATAGAAAAAAAATCCTCCGCAAGCAGTGATTAATTTATCAAGTGAAGTTTAGATCACGCTCTCAAGAGCCTGTGCTTGTATACCCACAGTGCAAAATGCTCATGGCATCTTTTGACTTATCTCCACTTTCTTCTGTCCTGTGAAGTTTGCTCTGTGACATTGGCCTTTGCTCCTCACTACACCTCTACTGCAGCAACCTCCCTCTGCTCCTGCCACAACTTGGCTTCATCAGAGCAGGTCTCAAAGCACAACTAAAGCAGTCACAGCACGTGCTGAGGTGGGGATTTGCCCTGGCAGTGGCCCTGAGGAAGCTGCCCAGGTGCTTAGGCCAAAACTGCTTCCCAGCCCTGCTCAGGCTGCTGGCAGCTCAGGAGGGGCAGGTGAGGAAGCACGCATTTAATCTGGAGCATGGAGCAGGTCCCCCCAGGGTGTGACAGAAGGCTGCGCTGCTCTGAGCTCCCATTCCTCTGGCTCTGTTCACACCCTCTGGTGACCAGGATTTCCCAGCCTGCCTGCCCCACTGGCTTGAGAGACAGCTCCTCCTGCACAGAGCTCCCCCAGTCTAAAATGAACGGCCTTCCCCAGCCCCTGCAGGCAGTGAGAACAGCTCCCCTCGGTGTCTTTTCATGTTTGAACACCTATCAGGCCTATTTGATTTCCTTTTATCTAGGTTAAAGGTCCACATTTCCTTTGGCCTTTGCTTGTAGATCATGTTTTCCAGCTTTACCTTTCGTGTCCTCCTTCCTGTGTGCCCCTGTAGCACAGGTCTGATTTGCAGAGCAGTTTTGCAGCAGAGCCCTCTCCAGTCCTCAGTCAGAGCAATGGGATCACCCCCCAGATTATAGTGCCATGCCCTTAGTTTTAAACCAGCATGGAACCGCTCTTCCAAATTGGATTTGTCCTCTACTACAGGTTTAGGGCATGGAGATCGTTTCCAATAGATCTGCTGTTTGAGCAGTGCTCTCTGATATTTGTGTGGCTCATCATTGCCTGCTTTAAATTGGAGCAGATTCCGTCACAAATTGCATGTGTACTCCTAGGAGTTTGCTATGCACAATTCTCAAAAAGGAATTTTTTTTGTTTGTTTTCTAAAACTGCTTATTGAAAATGAGGGCAGTATACAATTTGTGCCTGCAGGAGGAAATTTCACATTTAACTTACATAATCTATACCTAAAGTTCAAATTACCTGTGCATGCAAATCTACACCACAGTGTACATAATCCATCCTGGTGAAACATCTAAAATTAAATCTGTCAATGTACATGCACGGGAGTTCTCCAGGAGTGGCAGTTACAGATCTAATGTTCATGCATGTAGAATTGATAGAAAAAGTTAGAGAAGAGTTTGAAACTGTTTTTAAAAAATAATCCCTGTCAGTCATCCAAACCTCCATGAAACAGGAATCTGATCCTGCAGATACTCCTAACAGAAAATATTGCTGGAGCTTCCTGATTAATGCTCGTGGCAGTAAATGGTTTGTGCTTGATACCAAGTTTGCATTCCTTGACTGTTTAAGTGGAACTCACACAATTTTAATATAGTGCTTCAGATTTTATGTCTAGTCTCTGATACGAGTAGAAGTTTCAGAAAATAACCAAATCAATCGCCATCATTTTTCCCCCCAGGTTCACACTTAGTTGTGTTCACTGCCAGTGGCTTTTCTCCTTGCTTTAGTGGGGTCAGCATCAACTGCCTGATTATACAGCTGGTTTCATTTTTTCACTCAATTTTGAGCATCTTTCTGTCTCATCCCTCCTCTGTGTGTGTGGTGCTTGCAAACATCATCTCTTCATTTCCAAACCCTCTCAAGCTGAAAAGAGCAACCCGGCAAACTCCATCCGTGGATTCCTGCTTTCCTCTTGCCACGTTCCCCTTACCCTTGAATGTAAACCAACATTAAGATCATTTTATTCACATCCTGACATTCTGTGTTGATTGTATCAGACTCTTCTTCCCAATATCTGCCTGGTCCTTCCTTTCTCCCCCCTTTCAGCTGCATACTGCATGAGTGGGGAAGTGTCTGCTCCTTGCGGGGTGTCAGCTGTGCTGGGACACGCCGGGCACGCAGCCAGCCCCTGACTGACACTGGTGCTCCCAGAGCAGCTTTGTTGGGGTGTTGCAGTGGCTCTGTGCAGGGCAGTGGGGACAGCGAGAGCCGTGTCACCGGCGGGGCTTGTCAGTGATTCACAGCGATCTCTTGAAACGCCCTGGTTTTGGAAATTTTAGTATTTCTACATAAATGCTTTTCCAATTCCAAAAGGCGTTTTGACGTGCTGGGAAATAAACCTCTACCTAGCTGTGGGTTTTGAGTCACATCCCTAACATTCTGGAAAGTGCTAGTCATTTGATTTTATAATCTTTTCTATGAATTATAATGATGGTAAGGACCAAATAGGCTTAGTCCTGTGCTGCCACTCTCTCCAGACACGGAACGGCAGCAGAAAAGGCACGTTTAGAAACCGAGAGCCCCTTGATGTGTCTGGCAAGCTTAGCTCTGAAATCCTCAAAAGAGATCTGTCTTCCTTTTCCCTCTAAATTTAGATGAAGAATTTTTACATTCTTGGAACAGAGAGGGAGAAAGGTGGAAACTGATAAGACGCTGTTGAAAGAAAATTGTAGCGTTTTCAGATGCAGACCTGGGTTGTGTGTGTGAGGTAGATTGAGAACTTTAAACTCATGTCACCTTTTCTTTTTAGGCATTCAAGCCAATGTTTTAGGGGCCTCTCTGTCTTCTACAGGACCAGGTAGAACTCCTTTGCATAGGGCTTTTGTAAGCAGGCCTTTGGGGACTAAGGGGCTTGGGTTTGGGGTTTTTTCCTGCCTAGGACATGCAGAAATGTTGTTGCTCATTCACGCAAAGACAAAACAAGTTTGCCAATTCCAGCTCTTTGTAGCCTGTTGGCATTTCTGAAAAGATACCAGGCAATGGGGATTTACAGATAATTGTTGCCACAGATAATTTAACTTTCACTGAATGAGGAAGTCGCCCCTTTTGACTCACCGTTTTCAACCATCAGCAGTGGTTGTCTGTAGTGGCTCACCCCAGCAGTCCAGAGTGCTTGTTATTAAGGACTTCTGCATTTTGGATTAGTGTTTCCCACTGAGTGATTTTAATCCCTGTTGCCAAAGAATTCACACAGGCATGTACGATTAGCAAACCGTCAGGATTAAAAGAACCACACGGCAGGGTTAACACACTTCAAGACTGTTGTAGTTACCTCAGGTACCACAGCACAAAAAACGTAGGAGCTTCCATGTCTGCAGCTCATGGCTCCTAAATCTGGCTGTGCCAACACTGCTGAACCCTGGAAGCAAAGCTTTTAACCTCATTAAATGGCAGCTTTTTGCTTCATCACTCAAGGACTGCTCCCCTCTTTGCATCTTCATCTGCACAAGTGGAAACACCGTGGGGGTTTGGGGAGATCTGAGTAAGCCCCCTGGGCTGATGGACACAGTTTGAACAGCTCTGGGCTTGGATTGGAAGCACTAATTGTGAATGGCTGAACCCCAACTGGCTGAGCAGATGACACAGATGTGTTTGTTCAAAAGTTTGCAGCAAACATCTGAGTTTTCTCCATAAACCTGTGCTCTCCTGATGTGGATTATCTTTCTTCAAAACAGGCTTTTTCCCCCAGACATAGGCAAAGGATTTAGCTCTCTTTGACCCTTCTTTGCAAACAAGTATAAGTGGCCAAGCTTCCCATCTCCTGAAGGCTGGGGCTCAGCTGTGTGCTTGAACTTGCCTGTAAATGCCACTCTGACATGTTCTGTGCATAAATAGAGCCTGTTAGACTATGTTGGAAGGAGTACCTTTTTTTTTTAGAATCTAATTAAGTTTAAAAGATGGGTAGTACTTACCATAAGCATGTTGTTTTAAAGAAGAAAAACCTCTTTGCAAAATGATTCAGTTGTTAGGATTTTTTTTCTTCTTTGAGTTGGAGAAAAGAAAGGAAACTAAAGCTCCTTCTTACAGTAATCTGTTTTTCTCCCTTCTATTTTGTTTTATTTTCTTATCTTGGAAAGTCATGTAAGCAAAGTTCTTTGCTGGTGCTAGGGATTTGTGTGATATTTTTTCAAGGTATGGATTGTAGAATGTCACACATTCATTTTTAAAGGGTTTTGCTCTCTGATACAAATGAAGCACAGGGCAGTCAAATGTCAGTGGAAGCTTAGCAGCTCACTTTTCCTGCTTCTCTCCATTTTATTATTCTCTGTGTTTGCAAAAGAGGAGCCTCTTACGTTCTCAGCTTTGTTAGTGTTTTCAGAGCAGGCAGCCTTGCTGCTTTTGACAAAGTTTTTGCTGTCTCCTCAAAACAAGTAAAGACCCACTTTCCCAAAAGAGGGGCATATTTGGACATTGCTGAAACAACTTCAACCTTCAACGTGCCCCACCCTTCACTGGCTGAGGATCCCAGAGCAGTTTGGGTGTGTGTCAGGATTCAGGAGGCTGCTGCCCTCACTGCTCTGCTTGGGGACAGGACAGAACTCTGCCCCAGCTCTCCTGTGGCACAGAGCCAGGTCTCACACTCCCTCAAAGAGCATCCCATGCGATGGATGCAGATGTCCTGGTTCCCTGGAGTGAGCAGTGCTCCCATCCTGAGCCCTCTGTTCCTCCTGGAGCGTGCTGCGCCCGCTCTGGGGGTCAGATATTCCACCCTCTCCAAGGCACCTGCTCCAGGGGCTGGACCTATTCCACCCTCTCCAAGGCCGAGGTAGCACTCCCACTGCTGGGGTGATGCAGGTTTGTGCCAGATGAGTGACTGGGAGGGAGAGCTGCAGGCTGGTATCACGATATTTATCACGCTCCACAAGTCACGTTAAAAATCTGCGGGGTTTCCTGGCATGCGGTTTGTCACATGCCTTGCATGTCTGACCAAGTGGGGTGATTTTGTCAAAATATTTTGCCGTTGTTTTGCTTTTAACGAGGGCAAACTGACCTTGCTTTCTCCCCTCTCCAAACCACCCCAAAGGAAGCTAGCCAAGAAGCAGAAGGAGACTCAGACCAGCACGCAGAGGGAGATGGGTCCTGTGGCTGCTTCTGACAAGACCTCCACCAAACTCAGTGCTGTTCACAATGAAGAAGCTTTTTCTTCCAGCTGCCAAGATGTTAATGGATTCAGTAAGTTTAACTTGCTTGCAATGGATATGACCCCCCTGGAGAGCTCTAGGTTCTTAAAAGGACCTATTCCTTTGGGCACAATGTTGAGGAGTTAGGAATGGCAGTGATAGAGGTCATTGCAAAAGCTCCATAGAAATCTGGAATGTCTCTGACACTGCCCCTGGTTTAACTGGGGTGTCTGTTTGACTGGTTTGTCTGTCTGTCACCAGACAGGTGGAGAGCATTCCTCTGGGTCAAAGTCTACTGAGATTAATTTATAAAGTCTGTTCTAATAACTGCATCAGAATAAGAGGCACATGTTTATTTGTTGTTTAGAAATACTTTTCCTTTGTGAGTAGAAGAGCACTTAGCTGACTTGTAGGATGAAATAACATTTTCTGTATGAAATTGTTATGAAAGAAGGCCTGGTCTCCTGGCTAGAGAACTGGAATGGAAAGACAGCATTTCTTCCTTTGTCTGTGTTCTCGGTTTATTCTTCACACGGGTTCAGTAAAACTGATCTTAGTTAACATTTGTAAACCACTCAGACCTCTGTAGCTAAAAGAGTTTTGTGGGTAAAGCAGCACCAAGTCCTACCTTAGCCTCACTAGATCCAGGTTGAGTGCATGGTGGATTGCATGGTGGATTTGTAAAATTTTTTCGTATTAAATAAATTTAAACTTAGACACTATGGGCATGTCACTCCTTCTTTTGACACTCAGCCTGTTAGTTTGGACAAGGGGCAGCTCTGAAACTCAAGTGTGTACTAAAACTCATCTTTATTAAGCATCTTTAGTGAAGGGTTTTTTTTCCCCTGATTACTAAAATGGAAGTGCTCGTGATACAAAATGTGCTTTATCGTTGAAACCTCCCCTTGTAATCTGAAATAGAGTGGGACAGGTTCAGGGAATTCTTCCTTTCCCTCTCTCTGCAGGTCATGTCAAATTCCATCTGCATGTGCTGCTATTGCCTCTTGTGTAACACACCTGTGAGATGGATAAATAGGTGTTTGGGACAGCCAAGGCTGGCAGGGAGCACTTTTCTCTGATATTAAATTGACTTCAGTCAAGATCTAATTTTCTCAGGTGCTGAGTAGCTCTCTCCTAATGAGGAAGCAAGAGTTCTGTGGGGTTCATATCTTTGAAATCCAGGAGAGCAGCAGACAGGGTTGTATCAGCCATCCCTGAAACAGCAAAGGCAGCTGGGCTGGAGTATTTGGGGAAAATCAAGTGTTTAACACTTCCCTCAGAATCTGGGTTTCTGAAAGTTTGGGGATTCTTTTTCCAACCAGAAAATTAGAAAAGAGACAAGCTTGAAATGTGGCCTGATTTCCTCACACACACACACACCCCCCCCGTTGTTATTTTGACAGACTAATTAAAACAGTTGAGTCATTTGCTTGAAATGGCAACTATAGGAAACATGATATATCAAATTTTGTTAGGAAACATCACTCCAGGTTTTCAATTTTTTAAATCAGTTAGACCTTTACATGTCTGGCATCTCCGCAGATTTTGTCACTGCCTTCCCCTATTACCTGAGTCAGCCATGGGTGGATTCTTTTCTATTTTTTTTTCCTCTTTATAACTATGAGAAAGAATTATCAATAAACCTTCATGATTTCTCCAAATTTTTTACTGCCAAGTCCAGGATGCTGAGGTGTTGGAGGTAAGTTCTGTGCAGTAGTGTGCACATGCTGATACAGGAATTTTATGGGTAAAAGAATTCCTTGAAAAGAAAAATAAAAAAAAATTGCCTTAATAGAGTTTAATACTTGTGGGTTCTATACAGGCCTACTTTGGAAGAGCATAATAGGATTATTTCTTAACCTTTCTGCTAACTAATAGAGTTTTACAGGGTTTATCCACCAGAGCTGTTGAAATCAACTGTCTTAAGCAGCAGTCAGATTCCTTCTTAAATTGTTTTTTTTTGCCTGCCAAGAGTAAATAGCATTTACAGCCTCTCATGCCGGGCAGTCACCCTCTCCATCCTGCCCCTCAGCTCTGGGAGCCTGAGCTGCCCGTACCAGGGATGTGGAAAAGCCCCTCTCCTTTTGGAAGGAAGAGCCCACCAAGAGAAGCAAAGTGTTTTCCATGCCAGGATCACCTTGCCAGCTCCCAGGAGCAATCGGACAGAGCAAGACAATTGGCTAAGCAGGATCCCTGCGTTACTGAATGACTTGCAGGCAGCTTTACCTGCAGAATACAATGTCCTTGCAGGGCTTGTGTCCTTGCCTCCGGTTTTTACTTTCTGTCACAATAATTTTGGTAACTTTTCAGATAGAACAAATTCAGTGAGTGCCTACAGAAGCTTTTCTTTTCCCATGCTCTCTCTCTCCAGCTGGCCACCGGTCTGCTCCCGGGTGAGTCCTCTCCATCCTCCTGCTGTTGCTTACCCTGTCACCACAAAGGACTATTTTTTAAAATCAGTTAGATTTAAAAATCCCACTTTCAAGGGTGCTTGCCTGATGCTCTGCACCATGAGGGAGATAAAGAATGAACAGCTGCCCTCCTCCTTATCAGCTGCTTGTTTTCTGTTAAGGCATCAAGACCTCAGGTCTTGCTGAAAAGAGGAAGAGAATTGGGCACTTATCTTTCCTGGCCCGAAGCAGAGCCCCTCATCCCTCTTTCCATTCTGCAGCATTAGTTGTTATCCTGGCAGGATTCTCACTGATACATACAGGTACTGAAATTAGAGAGGTTTTTTGGACTCAGCCTCTGTCTCTGACACTCCACAGAATCAGAGAAGGTGTTTGCTGAAACATAGATTGGTCTATGGCTGTTCCAGCTTGTCTGTTTTTACTTGGGGATTATGAACAATCACAGTTGTTCATTTTCTCAAATATCTTGGGTTTTTTAAGATAACAATATTAACAATATTAATCTAACTCCATTAAAGGCAGGTGATGGCCCTGGCAGTGGCTGAGCAGTTCCCTGGAGTGCAGGAATGTTGGGAAGCAGCACAGTCTTGTGTGGACATTGGCTCAGGGCAGGGTTATTATGAAACAAGACAGGAAATAGGAAACATAATGGACCTAAATTTGCCCCCCAGTGTCTGCACTGACCAGAAAGGTGTGCAGGGGGTTGGCACCAGGCAGAAATCAGGGGCAGTTTGGCAGTGATGGGACAAGCAGCAGTGGATCAGCTCAGCAGGGATGCACTGAGGATGTGCTCTGCACAAAGGAACTCCTCTTCTGGCCTTACAGTGCCAGGTGCCATGGACCAGCCTTGTCCAGGGGAATTCCCTGTCCCCAGCAGAGCCATCCTGACATCCTTGCAGGGGTTCTGGCAGGAGCTGTCTGATTCTGAGGATTTAACCCATTGAAATGCAGCCAGTTTTGCCAGAGACTGGGTAGTTAAGGTGTGCTTTACCTGTGTGACATCTCAGTTTTGGGGGGAGACAGCTCTCCAGACACCTTTCAGGAGGAACACTGATAGAGAAGAAGGAGTGGCTTTAATGCTCCAGGCAGAGCATTTTGGAAGTGGGAGAACTGAGTTTTGCAGTAGGAACCACTACCATGAGTTACCAGGTCAGTGTGATTTCACTTATGAGAAGAAGATGAGAGGGAGGTGTAGGCAAGTGGCACTCAGGGTTTAAAGGATCCATTTGTACACAGAAACATCAAAATTCATACCTTTCCACATTTCTTCATGATTTTGTGATCAGTGCAATGCTAAGGTCTTCACAAAAGACAAACACAGCAAGATGTAGTTCTTTTTCCTGCCCCATAGATAGTTTTCACTCATAATTAGGTGACCTGCTAAATGCAGTCCAAGGACTTGTAGGGTAACAGACATGTTTCCTTTAGTAAAAAAAAAATCTTAAAATAATTTAAAAATAAAAAACAAACCCACATTTTATCAAAGGCATAAAAGAAAATATACTAAATTCCCTTTTACTGGCTTCCATGGGATTTTTTTGGGGTTTGCTAGTTTAGGAAATATTATAAAAATTAAAGAATAATTTTCAGAGTAGGAAGGAGCCTTCACCACTCTGCATGACTGGAGGGATCTGTGTGGCCTCACGTGCCACTCCAGGGAGCACAAAGAGAATTTTTAATGAAGTCTTAATCTCTATCCTGATGTGAAATCCTCTCTGGACGTGTTTCCTTTGATTACAGACCCAAGTGCCTGTAAGAAATGCTAGTTAGAAAGCAGCACTGTGTACACATCTCATTATACAAGCTGACTGATTTCAGGAATAAGTTCTCCAAAGTTTTAAGAAACTTCTCTTTTTGTTTGTGGGGTTTTGGGGAATTTTTTTTTTTTTTTAAGTTTTTTTGGTTTGGTTTTTCATTTGTTTTGGTTTTGGGTTGGGTTTTTTCTTGCTTTTGGTTGGGTTTGTTTGGGGTTTCTGCCCTCCTCTTTAATCTGAATCTAGAAGTCACATCCTTGTGTCACAAACAGAATTCAGCTGGTAACATCTTTAATCAAACTCACTGACAGAAGGTGTTTATCTGGCAATTCCTCCTCAGCAGCTCTGGAAAAGCAGTACGGCCCTGTGAGTTCCTTTATACTTCCAAATTCCAGAAAAACTTGAGTCCTGCCCCAAGCCCTGAGTGTTGCCTTGCCCTGTGACACTGGGCAAACCAATTGCTCTGTTCAGATCTTATTTGATGTTGTCTGAAACATGGCCACGTCCTGAGTGTGGTGAGAGAAGGGTCGGATTTAGGCTGACAAACAGCAGAAAAGTGTAAAAGGCCCCAAAGCAGAGGAATTTTATGACTTAAGGCAGCTGGGGCAGAGCTCCAGCAGACCAAACCGTGAGGATTTGATTGTTTGAATGTGTTTCCAAGTCATGTAGATCTGAAAATATGGTGTGAGAATGCAGAACAAGAGCCAGTTCATGAACCAGATGATTATAAAGTGCTCAGGAAGAAATTCTTGCTTCATGGAACTGCCTAGACCAGTGACTTCTTTGGGTTTCCCCACAGAATAACTCGACATTTCTAAGCAGTGTTTGCTCCATAGATACAAAAAATTGCTTCTGAAATTACTTTGATGTACACTGAGTTTTATCTACTTCTGTTGGGCTATGGGATAGTTTTTCCTGTGTTATCTGTTGTCATCTTTCTGATGTACTGAGATTTGTATTAGCTTGTTTCCCAACATTCTGAGGAGGAGATAAATAAATGCCTGTAACTCTGAGAGTGAATGCAGAGTGATAACAAAAGAATATGCCTTCAAAAATGATGGATTACCATAAGAATGTGCATGTTTGCTGTTGTAGGTATAAACCAGCCTCATAAATTTACTATCAAGACAAGAATCTACCACGAAGATGTTGAGCCCTTCCTCCTTTCAAAAACATATTTGATTAATATGGAAATACTTGATTTGATTAATATGGAAATTTGTGGATTCTTGTCCAGAAAAAGCTAATGCTGTAATGGGAGAAGGCAAGGATGCTTGTCTTGATGAAAGAACCCAGCTCATATGGGAAGGGATTATAGGATTTGCTATGTATTGTCCTGGGTTGAAGAACAAGTCCCTTGTAACCTTGTAATGTTTTAACCAAAAAATTGCTACCCCACCTGTGTATTTTTGTGGTACATTTTGTTTGAGTAGGTTTATTTTACTGTCAATACTGGTTCTCTGTAGGTGATATTTTGGGGGTCATTTTTGAGGAATTTTCTCTTAGAGATAAAACCCTAAGTTTGCTCCTTTGGTTAAAAGATAGAACATTTAGAATACAGACCTATGAATGTAGCTCTGTGTGTATCCTGTTTAGGAACACATTGATTTACAGTAACTATAATCCTATATTTGGGGTCTGGAGTGCTTATATTAAAGAAAATCCATCATGATGACAATGTAATAAATGTAATATGCATGTTGAAATGAAAAATATAATTCATTTTGATAAGCCTTATATATCCCATATTACTGTGTTCTTTGAGGAACATTCTCCCTGTTCTCTTTCTCTCTCTTAATATATGTCTAAAGTCTTTTCCTTATGTCTTTCCTACCTAGCATCACCCTCTCCTTGTTCATTTTCTGTCCAAAGCAAAACCCTTCAGAGCAAATCTATGTTGAATTCCTACTACTCAGGTACTAGTGCCAGACTTTTCTTTCATTCCTAAATTTTCTTTGCTTTTGTACGTTACCCAATATAACCTATAATAGACCAAGGCTTCTGAGTGTGAGACACAGCTAACCTTGTTTTCATTTTCTGTAACTTTTCTTTTCCTGTTGATCCTCTGTTGATTTCCATTGATCCCTGTCGTGTGGGTGAACGGAATTCCATCTCAAAGTTTCATCAGACACCGTGCCATCGACCACGCTGTTAGGTAAGAGGACAGGTATGGTGTGCTGGGCTGAGCTGGAGAGCAAACACACTCTCTGTGTCATGAAAGTAACATGATTAAGTGTTTGGCTTCCAAAATCAGAATTAATCCTGTGGTCATGTGTTAATCAGAAAATTTTTGTTTCATTCATGTTTTGTTATTGCTCTTAATTGCTTTCAAAGGAAAGAAAAATTCAAAAAATTAAGGTTTAGTCAATTTTTCAAGTGTTCACTGTTTCTTTTCGTCAGTGAGATTCGGGTTCTGGGCCACATTCCCACAGGCTGCCTTGCCTTAGGCTTAGTTCTGACTCCTGCAGGTGGTGGTGCCTGTGCAGCTGACACGGAACCACACGATGGTTTGGGTTGGAAGGGATCTTTGAAGGCTCTCTAGGCCAATCCCCTGCCGTGGGCAGGAACGCTTTCCTACAGACCAGACTGCTCAGAGCCCCATCTAACCCGACCTGGAATGTTTCCAGGCATGGAGCATCTTCCACCCCTCTGGGCAACCTGTGCCAGTGCCTCACCACCCCTTTTATATAGAGTTTCTTCTTTGTACCTAATCTGAATTGTCCTATTTCCATTTAAAACCACCCCCTGTGCTGTGTGTGAGGCTCGGCTGTACCTGCCTCAAGGCTTGCAAATGTAAGTGAGGATTTGCACGTCTGCAGCAGCTGGGAGCCTGCAGTTTTGGGTGAAGTTGCATGTATAAAGGCTATTTGCATAGCCTGTGTGCATGTAGCTAATCCTGGCTGGGTTTTGGGCAGTGGCTCCACCTGATTCTGTGTATGCTGAGAGTTAAATGCTAAATCTTTCAGGCAGTCAGGTATGGATTTGAGAGGATAACCAACAGGCAGGTCCTGAGAGGCAGGGGCTGTTCTGTGACTGTATATCAGAAAGAAATTCTCCCCTGAGAGGGTGGTGAGGCCCTGGCACGGGGTGCCCAGAGCAGCTGGGGCTGTCCCTGGATCCCTGGAAGTGTCCAAGGCCAGGCTGGACAGGGCTTGGAGCACCCTGGGACAGTCGAAGGTGTCCCTGCCCATGGCAGGGGACTGGTACTAGAAGGTCTTTGAGTTCCCTTCTCACCCAAACCACTCTCATTCTCTGATTTATGAATTCCTCCGCTGTGGAGCAGAAGGATGATGTGTGGCTGATCAGGATCTAGCCAGTGGGATTTATCATTTGGGATTATCTACAATAAATGTTCCTTGCAGACACAGTAATCTACCGTGACTGCTTCAAACATCACTCAGAACATGTGGAAGGGCCACAGTTAGACCAGGAGGAAACGACAGCCAGTGGCTGTTCCTTGGTTTATAGCCTGGCAGAGAGGCTTGGAGGGGCTGCCACACCACACACATCCATTCTGCTGCCTGCCAAAATGCTGATGGCAGGGAGTGAGGCCTCTGAATGGGGTGGGGAAGGAAAGGAGTCCATTTCCCAGAAGGTTTGTTCTCATTTCCCAGAGATCAGTGGCATCTATAGAAAAGCCTAAAGGCAGGTATCTCTTCTGGCTGTACTTTAGAAACAAGGCCCTGGCCTGCACTTTGATGGAAGGTACCAGACTCTCTCAGTCTGGTATTTGGCATCTGGGAAAACCTGGCCATTCTTTGGGGGAGCTGTTTTCCCCCCTCTGCCCTGATGGAATTAAGATGTGAACTGCACTCTTGGTATTCTGAAGTTCAAGGAGCAATGAACAAGTTCCCTTTGTGCTTCTCCTGGCAAAGCAAAAGCCCCCAAAACTTTTAAAACCACAAATTTTACAGATGAAAAAGAGGAAATAGGGATCTAAGCAGCCTTATGCTTATGTATTCAAAACTATTTCAAATTTCTACTAAGCATTATATCTGAGGAAGGATTAATATCCCTGATTTACACATGGGAAGTTAAGTATAGAGCACTTTTAAGACATGAATTACACAGGCTGGTCACTGTCCCAGTTCTACCTGAATTTTACAGCCTGTGAAACAGCCCCTGACATTGGAGAAATTTCTATCTTGTGACTTGCAGACAAATTAAAACCTTGGCATTCTGGTTTCTCAGAAAAATCCATCAAATGTTGGATGTTGCTGTATGAGCAAAATAAGTTTAATTTTTGATGTTTATTAATATTAATTCCCAGGGAAGAAAAACATATCTTGAAAAGGGATCAGTCATCCCACTAGCAATATCTGTACCTGCAATTCAGTACTGTTTGTTCCCCTCTATTATGCTTTCTGCTAATTCTGTATTTGCAGTATTGCATGGCTCCCTAGGCTTGGCTGTGACATGTAAGATACAGGAGATTTGGGATTTGCCTCTGTCGCAGTTCCTGATTAATACTTTTTTATTAATGCGTGTTTTTAATGAAGTCATTTTCTCTTCCACTTGTGGACAACTCTGGATTTTAAATGTTTTGCTCAAACATCTTCTCTAGAGAAGGGAATATCTCACACTAAAAAATAAATGAGGTAGATTTCCACTTGAAGATGAGGTAGCACAACCTTAGGGATTATTTTTGGGAAAAGATTCATGTCCAGTAGTTCTTGAAGGTGTTCAGGAGATCTCATCAGGGGGGTCTCTTCAGGGGAGCCTGCATGTGCTTCCCTTGCATCCATTGGCATCTCCTGGCAGCAGGAAAGGACATTTAGCCTTGTTCTTATTCCAGCTGCTCACGAGATCCTCACAGGAGCTGCTGCCCTCCAGAGAGGACAGGGATTTTAGTGCCTTGCAGATGGGCAGAACAAGCAGAGAGAGCTCTCTGACACAAAGTCTCAGACAAGCAATTGGCTGTGCTTAGAAAGACTTAGAAATTTTCCATGGATTTTAGACTTCTGTAGCTTTTTTGCCCACCCCTAATCAGTCTGCTGTGTGTCCACCCCCAGCCTAGTTTGAATAACTCAAAGATGTTAAGAAGCCAGTATTGCTGCTTTAGCAGGTGCCTCCATCACTGAGTTTTTAAGTTGTGGGATGAGCTATTTTTATGCAATGAATGCTCAAAAATTCAATGGCTTGACCTGCTCAGAAGCATCAGAAGCCTCCCAGGCCAAGTCAGCCCTCTAGTAAGGAGCTGTGGGAGAGGTTTTCCCAGCACTTTGCTGTGCTGAGGTTGGCCAGGAGCAGACCAAAGCTTCAGACCTTCATAGGCTGGGCCTTGAGCTGAATTTCTCTTACATTTATTCCTGCATGCAGAACTGGAAAACCTTCTCTTCCAGTCTTTAGTGGCTTGTTGTTTCATGTGCTGTTTTGAAGTTTCCAGTTGTTTTCCAGATGTAACTGAATTTCCCTGGAAGGTGGGTTGATCTGGCAGCCTCTTTTCATCATGGAAGCAAAGAGAGATTTGACTTGGTGAGGTCCACACATCCAAAGAGCTTCACAGTTACACTTGTACCAAATAATCCCAAATCATTGCCCACCTCACCAAAGCATCTTTTTTGCCTCTTTAACAGGATTTTCTTCTATGCTACCTGATGAAGAAAGTATATGTAATAATTTCTATAAGATCAGAATACTCTTATGTAAGAGTACTCTTAGAATACTCTTATTATATTATTGTATTATTNTAGATATATTAGAATATTATAATATTCTTATTAGAATACTCTTATGAGATTAGAATACTCTTACGCTTGGTGTTATCAAGCCATTCTTACAAAGTGCTAGAATCTAGAAAAAAATTGCCTACTTTTTAAAGAAATTATGGACTTCTTCATGCCTTTGAAATGAAAGGTGCATTCTCTGTGCTCTGTCAAGCCTGCTGTCAGAAGGCTTTGTTAAGGAATGTGCCCTTTCAGAGCTCAGTTGATATCATTAGATAAATGATATTTTGCCTTTGGTTTGCCATACCAGTGTTGGTATTGTAGATAGAATATTAGAGCTGGGTATTTATCATATAATAAACCTTTGACATACACAAAAAAGCAAATTATTTTTCATCTTGCTCCATATCCCTGGTGTAAGGGGAAGAGGTATTAGCCATGCTCTAGTCACCCTCGGAAGATGTCAAAGAACTGACAGCCTTTACTCTAGTGTGGAGAGACTGGCTCTGTGTGTAATTAAATCCATCACAAACACCACTCAGAACGTAATTTATTTTGTGCAAAGGGTGTCGTGTCGCATCTTATCACTTGCCAAGGCTAAGAGAATAAAAAATATAAGCAGATATGATAGCCCTGTCATTTCAGTCACAGGAGGAATTCATGGACATTAAAGTTTTGAGAAGTGCTTCTTCACATGCAGAAGATGGCTCATCAGTGCAGCTTTGCTTTTAGTTGTGAGAGGCATGGGTGAGTTTCTGGTCAGGAGACAACATCATGCTCTGTGCCCAGATAGCCATTTCTCAGTCTAACTGTGTTTACAAAAGAAATGATCTCTATAAATACATCTAAAGCTTTATCCCTAAAGGTGCTCTGGATGAGCAGGACCCCTCCCAGCAGCCTTACTGGGATGTTGCACAGGGCTCTCATCATACTGAGCCTCTTCCAGACTGGCAATCTAATTTCTCAGCTGCTCTTCCTCTTACCTGTGACATTTATGGAGAAGTTCATCAGTTTTTCTGTGGAGGCAAACATATTTATTTTATTTGTCTGAGTAGCAGAAAAGTACAGAACACAAGGTGGTGTAGCAGCAAGCAAGCAATAATAACTCACTGTCAGGGCTGCTCATCAAATGGGGGAGGATTCCATGGAACTGACCTCTGCTCCAGCCCCTCTCTGCGTGCTGGACTCTGTTACTGCTTGGCACAATAAGACCTCCGAGTTGATTTCAGCAAGTTCATGATTATTTCCCCAGCAAAAACACCCACAAAAAAACACCATTTCATAGCAGGGAGAATTTGTGAATATGTGAAGTCAGCATTATTACATTTGCTTATCTGCAGTTGCACACTAAACACATGAGTTGAGATACCTGAAGAGTTTCCCAATCAGCCGAGTTATGTAAGAGACAGGGAATCACTAATTTGCTGTCTTCTACAAAAGTTTAGGTGTTAGGTGAACTCTCAAGCTGATCACAGAACGGTTTGGCTTGGAAGGAACTTTAAAGCTCATCTCATTCCACTCCCCTGCCATGGGCAGGGACACCTTCCACTGTCCCAGGTTGCTCCAAGCCCCGTCCAGCCTGGCCTTGGACACTGCCAGGGATGGGGGATCATGAAAATGCCAGCTTCCAAAATCAAAACATCTGAGCTGGCAAAGGACATCTTCATACGGGGAGTGTGGCACTGAAAAGGGCTAACAAACAAGCTGGCAACACACTTTGCTGTCACAAGCTGCTGATATTAGAAACAATCCTGTCATAAACAGCATGTTCCCAGCCACATGCAGAATACCTGCCTTATTTACAGCTGCACAAATAGAACTGTGGAAAATTGGAAATTGTTCTAGGAAGGAACTGGAGCCCCGAGCAGCCTGCACTAATGAGACTTCAGAAGCTCTCAATTGATTTACTTTATCAAAGAGAAACTGAAGAAGTGATTTGATCAGTGCCTGCATGGGTCAGGATTTCAAATGCTCGGAGGGCTCTTTAATCTAACAGAAGGTATAATAAGATTCAGTGCCTGCAATCAAAGCTAAGCAAAATCAAATTGCAATTAAGAAATGTTTAGACAGCAAGGGTAATTAACCATTGCCACAATTTTGGGGGTCAGAATGGAATCATCACCTCTTGAAATGTTTTAATTTGAATTATTCCTTGGAACAGTGTTCCATCTTTGGAATGCACCAAAATATGGTGATGTGTGTTTCTGTCCAAAGCACAAGGATGTTTGACTAGGATAAATGTGCATATGAAATATAATATTTTAAAAAAAACCTGATGCATGATCCTGTACATTTAGTAGTTTCTGAGTATTGGAGTGAATTATTTCCTGCAACTTTCTCATTAAAAAAAACCACCTCTTTTCCTGTTTTGCTTTTCTCACTGAAAACTCACAAAAGGCACATGTGCTTTATAGCTACTACCAAAAATTTAGGGAAGTCTTGGCCAATTTGCCCTGAAAAGTCATCCTCATTTGCAGGGGACTGGGGACATGTTTGTGAGAAGCAGACAGAGGAAAGGGACTGTGGGCAATGACTTTAACTTGCCTTTCGTGCAAGAATTAAAGCAGCAGCCTGACTTTGCTAGAATCTTTGTTGTCTTTCCCAGTAATAATGGTGCCAAAAGGAGTGGGATGTGTGTTACAGCTGCGAACAGAAGGAAAAGCAAAGCCTGTTTGCCAGCCCTCCAAGGACTCTTCTGGTTGACTGTCCTAGTGAGGGATCAGTTCGCTGGCACCTCCCCTCCCTCCTGCATTTTGAATTGCTCACAGAATTGCTGAAAACACATCCTGAGAGGTGCCCAGCCCTGCTGAGTGCCTCACTACCCCTGCTTAGCTCCACACTCGTGAGGTGATTACATGGAGAGGGAACAGTGTGTTACTTGCATCAGGCTTTATTAGCAGAACATGGAAGTGTTAAGCTCAGCTCACACACAGCAATTTGTGTCCAGAAAAGCCTCTCTGCATTTTCCTTGGCCCAGATAAAATGCTGGTGGGAGCAACTGAGAGTCCAGAGCTGCTGCTGCTGTTGGGGTTGGGATTTTTTTGCGGGTAGCACAGGTGCCATGCATGATGTGTTTGTCACAGAGGACTGGAGGAGGTGATGGGCTGAACAGTTTCAGCTGTTTGTCCCAGGGTGGAGAGGGGGGGGATGACCCACATTTTGTGATGCTTTTCTTTAAGCAGAAACACCTGACTGGGTGAGGCACACAAAAGGTGCTGCCACAGCTCCCACTTTACATTCTTCCCTGTGAGAGTACTGAAACCCTGGCACAGGGTGCCCAGAGCCGCTGTACCTGCCCCTGGATCCCTGGAAGTGTCCAAGGCCAGGTTGGACACTGGGGCTTGGAGCAGCCTGGGAGAGTGCAACAAGATGGTTTCTTCCAAGCCCCAGCCATTCTGTGCTTCTGTGCCACAAGAGCTGTTCTGCAATCAGTGGGAGTTGCACCAGTTTTTATCTCATTGACCAAAGAGACCAGTTGTCACTGTGGGCTCAAAGACCAAAGACAGACCCCTCTTTGCTGCTGAGCACCTTCTTCCAGTCCCAGCTCCATACCATGAGTGCCTACCTTAAGGGAAGTCATTCTGGAAAGAAGGGGCCACCACTTTCCTGGCTCTCACCTCTCCCTGTGACACATCTCTCTGAGAAGAGAGCCAAGTACACCAGAATTAAAGGAACTGATGAAGAGAGAAATTAGTAATTGCCTGCAAAGGAGCTGGCTGATCTGAGCTCCATTTTACAAGTCGCCTGTGCTCTGCGTGTGCCCTGCCCGAATTAGCACCAGAACCACACATTAGTTTTAAGACTCCCTCTCGAATTGGGACCTCATAATGTTTTTTAATTGGGGCTGATAAAAATGTGGCATTACTTGCAGGTTCCTCAGAGAAGCCAATTGTGAAATTGGGTTTGTATTAAACCTAATGATGGAAAATTAAGCATAGTACGTCTGTCGGCAATGGTCCGCGATAAAAATCTTTTCCTTTTCATTACGGGAGGTTAATAGGGAATAGGGAGCAAAGATGCACTGGGAAAGCGAATCCAACTAGGGGAATTAATAAGCCTTGAAATTCCCTCTGTTCAGAGTTCTCACACTGTCATTAGTCAGAGCATTAGGGATGATTATACAAATGCTTTGGATGTTATTCTTCCTTAAATCCCAAATTTATTCACATTTTGTGTGTGAGGGTTGCTTTGCTTGAGCCATAGTTCTGTAAATCTCTGAGTTTCCTGGGAATGTGACTGTGTTTATGTGAGCCTGGGATTCAGAAATCCTGAAATTCAGGAGTCTAATCTTCAAAGCAGATGATCAATGTGTTAATTTATTTCAGAGGAGCAGGCTGTGTTCAGCATCTCTGATAATTCACCCCCTGGCCGTGTTTATGTCCATCTGGTGATCAGCTTGCCCTGCAGCAGCGTCCACTGCTGGCATTCCTGTCTCCTCACAGTCCTGCAGCTCCCAAACAGAGCATATCCCCGCTTTCACATCTTCCCCTAAGCTAATGGTAAACCAGCTGAAGTGCTCTTTGTGCTGTCCTCAGCTGCTGAGGATGCAGTGCGATGCCCTCAGCTCTCTGCTCCCACCCACCTTTGCAGGAGGGACGTGGCCAGCCCCTGCCCAAACACCACAGTGGTTTCTCAAGCAGAGCAGTGTTTACAAGAGCGTTCCAAGACTATTTCTGCCTCACAGAAATCACCCTGAAATTGCAATTTGATGTATTTATTCTCTATCCCTTTGAAAACGTGGCCCTGGTGCTGCTCTCAAGGGGTGGTGCTTCAGCTCCTCGTCAGTGAACTTGCTGGAAGAAACAAACCCTGTGTATGGAAGCTCAAGGGGGGTTTGTGAACAGTCTGAGGGAGGTGCATTTTCTGTTTGCTAATACCTTGGTTTGGGTAAGGCCAGAAAGAATTGATGCAGGTGGGATGTGTGAGAGGAGCTGAGCATCTCAGATCCCTGCAATCATAGGGAAAAACAGTGCTATATTTGGCCAGCTACTGCAATTTGGACAGCTCTGCTAGATAAGTTGTTGAATTTTTCATTTAGTCTGCGTTCCTGTCGTTAAAGATTGTTACAGAAAATTGTTTGGTTATTGAAGTTATTATTTAAGTTCTTTGCTGTTAGTTCACTGGGAATATTTTGTTGTGTATACACTTTTGCTGGGGATATGAGGTTGCAATTCCATCTGCATAGTGAAAGATTTCTTTAAATCCACTCATTTAAAAGAAAAAAAAAAAACCTTTTCTGTTAAGTTTACATATCTGAAATTTAAATTTCGACACACAAGATAACTACATTTTTAAGCTGGGGTGTTTTTTTTCCTGATGTTATTGCATCTTTGTCATTGACATACAAAATTTTAGGCCTGAACTAGCAGAGCAGTTGAATTTGCCTCAGCATCCTGACTTATTTGAAATGTTAATCATTTGCTTGCTGTTCACTCGGGTCCCTCTCAGTTATCTCGTGCTGTACACCCCAAATCCTGCCTGAATCTCATCTGTATGTATCTCTGAGCCGTGTTCTCTGCAGGTTTGGGAAGACAGTAGCTGTGTAGCTCTGTTGGAGCTGCTGTGGGGAGCTCACCCTTGATGTGCCATATCCTTGTTAGCCTGACTGGCTGTTCACTCTCTTCCTGTCTTTTGGGGTCTGTCTGCTTGACACAAAAAAATATATTCACTCGTGATTTGGTCTTTCTAGGCATTTTAGATAAGAGTGTGTTTTCTATTCATTTCTCTACTTCCTTTTGCCTGCACCAGCCTGCGGGGTGGCGTTAAATAAACAGAGAGAGAGGATGAAACTGGAAATATCAGGTAGCTGAGAGCTTGTTTTGCCTCCTGTCTCTCCAACAGACAGCAGCCACGGCGAGCTGGCCCAGCCAACCCTGACCATCCAGACCCACCCGTACCGCAGCTGCGAGCCCGTGGAGATGTCCTACCCCCGGGGGCAGTTCCAGCCGGCCATCCGCGTGGCAGACCTGCTGCAGCACATCACCCAGATGAAGAGGGGCCAGGGCTATGGCTTCAAGGAGGAGTATGAGGTGAGAGGAGCCTTTCTGCACGTGACCGAGCAGGGAAGTTGCGCTCACAGAGGGTGGAAGCTTGGGAGAGGAGAGTAGCTGGTTTCGAGAGCTTCTTTTCCTTATTTCACCATCTTAATCCTTTTCTTTTTGATTTTGGTTTTGAGGGCAGGCTTTTGCTGCACTATCAGTCATTGGTAGCTGCATTTGTAGCTGCATTGGTAGTCATTTTGCTGCACTATCAGTCATCATCAGTCATTCCAAAGAGAAGGTGTTCACTACAGCAGTAAGTGGGTGACACTGTGCTCATCCCTCTGTCCCACAAAGAGCAGACAGTAAATATTCAACAGGTGCTGAACCCAACACAGGACATGCAATCCCACAGACCCTTCCTTATCAATGTTTTCCTTGAGTAGTGTGAGCCAGGCTGTGAGAAGAGGAAGGGGTTTTGCCTGAGATTTTTGGGAGCTCCAAGTCCTCTCTCATAATTGATCACATTAAATAATAGCTCAATGGCCTGAATGCACAACTGTCAAGTCAAAGGCAGGTATTTGAGTAGATTAAATGAAGGCGATATTTTCCAATATGACCAAACCTCTGGCTCAGGATAGGCTTGACTGACATCCTCTACCAGCTCCATGTGAGGAGAGGAGCAAAGGGTAAGCTGGAAAAATGAAAGCTGCCCTCTTTCCCCTCACCTCCTATCCCAGTGAGCTGGAATGATCAGGAATATAATCCACATGACCAGAAGACCTGATGTTGGAGATGATTTGAAAGAGGAAAACACATTTAGAGCAGAGCAAACAGAAGAGGGAAATAACATCAAACATATGTGAGGCTCAGCTTTAGCAAACGATAATTATAATGAATGTAGTAAGCTCATGGGAAGGCAATAAGAAATTAATATGCATAGTGTCATTAAAACTATTTAAAAATAATGTAACAGCTGTGAAAATAAGTTACTTAATGAAAACAGCTCACTTTTCCACCCTGCAAGTAAGAGTCCAGGGGTTTTGTGTCCTCAGTGCTGAGGTTTGCTATAATTGGGAGCCCATCTTTTCCTGGTCCTCACCAGAGAGCGTTTTTTTTAATCAGATGGCATCAAAAATTGTCATAGCAAATGTTTCTGGAATTGTATGTTAACCAGGTCTAGGCACTCTTGCCCCATAATCAAGCGTGCTAATTAAACTATCAATATAAAGAGCTATGTTTAATATTGAAAAAAGGTAATAATTCTCTGAGGAGATTTACTTAGCCCCCCTTGGCCTCCATTTCCATGAGGAGTACCCAAAACTGCATTGAGCTCAATTACAGATGCTCTAAGACCCAGTTCTTGATGTTCAAGAAGAAAACAGGTGCTGGCATATATGTAATTTTCTGGCTCTGGCATCGGTAATTATCAAAATAGCACATTAGCATCAAAAATGTCAATGCAACTTTCAGCTCCACGAGCTCTGCCTTCCCAGAAAGTGCTGTCTGCAGACCTATATAACGATGATGACATTACATAGATTTGCATAATTCCTTTCTTTACCAGGAATGACCTGGAGAATGCCACAGCTCCCAAATCCCCTGTGCTGTTCCACCCTTCCATCAGCCATAATTGCAGGTGTTTTCCATGGTGGGATTTGGGGGCTGGGGCACAGGATAGAGGTGGCACTTGAGCTCCAGATAGCAGTGGGGAGGATGTCAGGGAGCATGAGAGCTCCTGGGAGGTGTGAGGTTTGAGCTGGCTGCGAGTGGGGGCTCAGCCTGGGATCTGCAGGAGCACGGAGCTGCAAAATTGGCTTTGCGAGATGCTTTGCAGAGCAGCTGATAAAATCTCGAGAAAGAATTTGATGTCTCTTTTAAAATGTGTTTTCAGACACTAATATCAGTGTCACCTCCAAATATGTTCTTTTTTTTTTCTCTTCTAAGGAGCTGATTTTCTACTTACTTTGCAAATTGATAGCATAAATTGCAGCCTGTTTAGTGACATGTTACCAAATAATTTTACTCTCATGAAAAATCACTTTGAAGGGAGCATATCAGTCACACATGACAATCTCTTATCTCTGTGCGTTCCCATTTCCACCGAGTAACCTGGAAATTGCATTCCTTATTTGTTTAAAGGATGCCTGCCCCTACACGTTGGAGCACGGGCAGCTTGTTTTGCAGAAGGCATCTAGAAAAGTATTCCTGGTAGCTCCAGGCGGAGCTGAGAAGCAGGATGGGATTGTGTGAGGGGTGCCAGTGCTGGTGTGAAATGAGTGTTAACTGGGTGTGAATAATGGGAGAATCTGTCAGCACTCCCGTGTCTGAGTTATTTCGGGGCTTCCTGCTGCACCTGAGGGCAAAGTGTGACTTTGGGCCTTTTTGGCTGCTGCTTCTGTTCAGTGATTAAAGAAGTGGAAGAGAAGAGAAGAGAAAAATCTGTCAGTGGCTCTGGGTGTAGATGGCTGTTTGGGCTTGGGAATAGCCGTAAACATTTAAATGGGACACGTTTAAATGTCACCAGTTCCTTTTCCAGAACGTATCAGCTCTGATTTGTTGGGAGCTGTGGGACCAGTCCCACAGACTTATTGCAAGCACCAATTACTGGCTAAGGAGATAATAAGCTTAATTATCCAAACTCATTTTCCATTATGATTTAGGATGCCACTAATGCACATTCTCCTGCTGCATTACTGAGACTCTTTAGTTATTTCAGATTTTGCGGTTCCTTTCTTCAAACATCTTAGTGCTGAGAGCCTTGTGATTGTGGAATTCACCCCTGGACTTTAACCCTTTAATTTCTGCCTCCACATTTTCATGTGGCCAGAAGAATAGATCTGGTGGTCTGGGCTATGATGGGACACTGCAAAATGAATGGCTGATTTTATTATTTTTTTTTACAGATTATGTTTTTTAGCCCAGGTAATTTTTAATTCTGGCTCCCAGCAGATTTGTGGGAAGAGTTTTCCCACCACTGTTGAGAAGGGAGTGGCTTCAGGGAGAGGGCCAGGGCTCCGTGGCACACTTTGGGGTGCACAGGAAGGCTTTGGATTAATGTCGTTGCCTTTGGCAGCAAAACTTCAGCATTGAGGTGAAACGGTGGAAATGAAGGATTAGAGGTTTTGTATTTAAATTTCAACAAACAGCAAACTAACTAAATGCATCCATCCAAAATTCAAATTAGCTTGCAGTAAGCCTCGGTTTAAAGGGAACACTTCAGTTACTTCTGGGCCGTGGTGCTTAGGAAGTTTCATTGAGATGAACCTGACTTTGAGGGACCTATCATTGTAATTTCAGCTAAAATTTATATCAATTTAGTTTAAAAAGCTTCACTGTAGCCTAAATTCCACTAGTGGGAAGATATTTCAGTATAAACTTCACAAAATTTCTCTAAGAGAAGTATAGAGAGTTTTAGAAGTAGAAAAAGCCTAAAAATCAAGTATAGTTTTTTTGAACACTAAAGTTCTTCTATTATCAAGTCAAAGAAAGAAGGGGAAGTATTTCCTGTTGAAAAATGGATTAAATACCAGTGCCTGAGTGATCTGTCCTGATTTAACATTGCTGATAATGCAGATAGAAACAGGACTCTTTTTACAATTATAGAGTTACTTACTGTACAAAAAAACCTGAAGGAACAAAACATTAGCTGTGCTC
Organism: Tichodroma muraria; assembly: GCA_013390105.1. NCBI lineage: Eukaryota > Metazoa > Chordata > Aves > Passeriformes > Sittidae > Tichodroma > Tichodroma muraria. The sequence goes on along the minus strand of WAAG01042483.1, from coordinate 131,704 downwards.
CTCATTTTCTGGATGCAAGCCAATTATAATCCATATTCCTGTCTTTATTTTTAATGTAGTTCTAATTCTCAGTGCTGCATTTTTAGGGATCTCATGGGCAAATTATTTGGGCTGTACATGGAGTTACTCCAATTTGTTCATCTGATGTTTATAAAAGTGGGATATAAGGCGTGCCCCTGCAGAAGTGGTTTGTGTTCATCACCAACCAGAGCTGTGCTCCCTCCCTTCAGAGCTGGTCAGTTCTGTGGAAGGCAGGGATTTCTGTGGTATTGAATGAGATGAAAAATCCTGGACTCTTAAATCTTCGGAGGCTCTATCAGCAAATATAAAAACATCAATTTCAGTGGAGAATTGCATGTTCAAATCAAATGAAAGGATACGGTTTGTTGAAAAGGGTTTTATTGGACCTGAATACATTTCTCTGGCCAAGGTAGCTTCTCCCATGTGGAAGTCAGGAGAAAAGATTTTATTTCTTTTTCTTTTTAGATGGCTCTGATTAGGTGCCTAATGACTGTTGCCATTCTCTGGTCAATCTGCTGTAATTCGATATTAATGGAAAAATAAGGCACCTTTTTCCTTGCTCTTTGAAGATGAAAATGAGCCTCCTTCACCTCTTTTCTTTCGCCCAGGGATTTTTTTTTTTTTGTTGTGTGGGGGTTTGTTGGTTGGGTGTTTTTCCTCAGAAGATGAGCTGCTCTTTGGAAACCACAGTCTGCAAAGGAAATATATGTGTGATCAAAGCCCTCACCAATTACAGAGTTATTACTCTTTCTCCTGGGCTTCTGAATAGGAACTCAGTGTCCCTGTCTTTGTCAGCAGAGCTCATGGCAGTGCTGCAGTGCCTGACATTTTCTGTCCTGGAACCCTTTGGGGGAAATTCACAGCGATCTGCTCTGAAAGGGGTTTGCTCATATTAAGTTTAATTGTAACATCAGTGTTGTAGATCCTAATTGTGTCTCTCTGCTATTGCATTCAGGCACATAATAGAGCTGGGTGGCTTGTGAAGATGAATATAAATTCATTTTGTAACACAGATGTGTCAAACTACCCGCTGCTGGCTGAGGCAGATGTGACTCTACAGAGACTATGGTATAAACCCTCTGTAATTCCCCAGGGAGCAGAAATAATAAAAGTTTCAGCGATGATTTTAGTGATGTAGAATCGTGTTAGGGGGTACATCTGGGAGGAGGCAGATCTAGCCAGGCAGTTCAGGAGGGGCTGCTCTCTTCACCCATGGTTTTTCCAAGGAAGGCAGGACCATCCTCCAGCCTTGACCTTTGCCAACTGCTGCTTTCCAGGCTCCTCCTTGGAAATCCCTCCTGGACATGTCTCTAGGATAAGGTGGCTCATAAGAGGGAGTGCAGAATGGTTGTATGGCTGAGCTGCTGGGAGGGTAGCACTGTGTGCTGCCAGTTCCTTTCCCCCTTTCTTCTTCAACTAAAAGAGCAGGTTTTAGGAAAATGGCTGTTCATTCTCATGTTTCATGAGCGTGCTTTACCTTGGTTTTCCTCTCTTTCTTACACATGATCTAAAACTCTGAGCTGCTTTATCTTTCCCCAGAGAAATCTAGCGAATGGCTTGTATTGCATCACCCATTATTAACACAGAAATAGGTGAACCCACTCTATTTTCAGCTTAAATATGAAAGGCTGAGTGCTGGGTTTCAACATCTGGGTTTTCCTAGAGGTGTAGTCAAGTGAAATCTCCCCAGGCCTTGTTCTGCAGGGGAAATGAGGTTAACCCGTGACTGTGCAGCCAGAAACAAATTCCCCTGATCTTTCTAGATGTGAAGTTGCAGGAGGAAAATGATTCTTAGCTGCCAGAATCCGAGAGATGCAAATGGTCTGCACTGAGCTCTGCGTTTCACATCAGTGGAGGTGCCCTTTCCTCACCAGCACACCAACTGAATTACGCAGCTCCTTTATTTTTGCACTCCTCTTCTTCTTCTTCAGCCTCTTCACCCACCTGAAGGCATTGGCCAGATTTTTTAAACCCTCCCTAATTGTTTATTTTGCAGGCTCTCCCCGAGGGGCAGACGGCGTCCTGGGACACGGCCAAGGAAGACGAGAACCGCAACAAGAACAGATATGGAAACATAATCTCCTGTAGGTGTAAATTCACATTAAACTGACCATCCTGTAAGATCTTATGTGTGTGCTGTGGAGAAGGGTGTGTTTGAGAAGCTCACCAGGAGCTGGCTAACAGTGCTGAACATTCAGTCCATTTGTTACAGGTTTTATTCCTGGGATTTATTTTATTTCAAGTTTTTTTAATCCTTATTTTTCATAACATCATTGCATGATGTTACACATTTTCTACCTGTCTTGCTTTCTGCTTTAGGTTTGTAGCTTAAGGGCTAAATCCTTTTGTCACTTTTTATGTGATGATGTCCATTTTCGGTCTATTTTCACTACAAAACCCAGAGCTTCCAGTGCCGCAAAAGGCAGCACAGATGAGCTGCAGATAGATCAAGCTTTTAGCTGTGGCTCAGAGGCCAGGTTTTCTCATTCCTTGTGGTCAGTAGCCAGTGGAGCAGTCACTGCTTGTCCCCAGACAGCTGGTTTAAAGGGTGGGACAAGTTTAACTTCTGCCTCAGGACCATAATAAGGCAACTGAAAATGCACTAAAACTTTTGGCTTACTTCTTTCAGCGGTCAGTTCCTGTTACGTTATAGGAATATCAATCCATAGCAGAACTGCAGGGCAGGGAGGACTCCATAAAACCATTTAGGTCAACTTTTCTCCAAAGCAGGACTAAATTCACCTTCCTCGTTTTTGTCAGATATTTGTGAAGCCTCTTCCAGAGCTGCTCTCCAAAACTGAGCTTTCCACAGGCTCTCCAGGCAGTTCACCAGTGTTTCATTATTCCTGATGATGACTGGGGAGAGGGGGTGTGAGAATTAACTCTTTTCAAGGACTGCTGAGCTGCATCAAGTTGGAGAAGCAAAGCTTGAAACCATCAGAACAAGAAATCAGAATATAAATGAATGTGCCATAGATTTTCATGACTTGGAAAATCTATAGAATGCTCTAAGAGCAAAATTAAGTCATGCTGAGTGATATATCTCATTCTGTATTTTTTTCTTGGGTTAAAAATGTATTTCTTATAGAACAAGTAGATTTTACTAAAAAGAAATTTAAAAACCAAAAAAACCCAAACCAACCAAAAAAAACCCCAAAAAACCAAAAAAAAACCAAAAAAATGATTGAAGCAACAATAAAGCCAAAACCCCAACTTCTTCATATAGAACCCTCACCTCACCTCACACATAACTACTCCTCTCTTTGAAGCCCTGAAATAAATGATTCATGTGCCAGTTTTTGGGAATGACATAGAGCATCTCAGTTCAGGGTCCCTGCAGTAAAGATGAAGGAATCTGGAAATGAAGATTGAAGTTTGTGAGCCCTGACGTGATCCCAGTTCTGCTGCTGGCTTTGTGTGGTTGTGAGCAGGTCGCCAAGTTCACCAGTGTTCTTTATCCATGTGGAAATGGAAATGACATACTGGAATATAACAATTAGCTTGGAAGTGGTCTCCCTCAATTTCAGCTCCACCTCGCTGTGAGCTTTCTGTGTCCTAGTGGCAAAGAGAGAAGTCCAGACAGAGGCTCTATACAATTAACACCAATTAAATGGGTCTAAGACAGATGAATCATCCAGCTATAAACACTGGATTGAAAGTGGAAGTGCCATGTGTGATATGAGGAAGGAAATGTGGAAGACTTTGTTTCTCTGTAAGATTTTGAGGAAGCACTTGGCGTAATTCAAAAGCAGAGGTGAAAAGAGGCAAAACTGTGCAAAAGCTTCCATCTCATTTATGTTGAAGGTGGTCATGAAGAAAACCTTGAACTCCAAGTGAAATGTGAAGAGTTCAAGAAGCAAAAGCAAAATCAAGGAAGATAAATGGGATGTTATCTAAAGAAAAGGTGTTCACAGAGACAAATTGTTGTCTAACGAAGAGTGACATGAGCCTTTTAGCTCTAAATATAAATACAGCAGCAGTGCAGATAGGAGGTGATGAACTTGAATAAGGGAATGCAAAATGTAATCAGAGCTAAGGAACAAGAATCTGCACGGTGTAGAGTGTCAGAAAAGGAGCTCAAGTTTGAGGACTGTTGGGGAAGATTTCCGATTGGGGCTGAGAGGGTGGAGTGGGCTTTCTTCTCTTCAAATATTTATCAGAACAAAGAGTTTGAGGAGACAAGGGCTCTTTTAAAAGACAGCAAGGAAAATTTAGAATTATACAGTAGTGAAATTGAGGAGGCTCAGAAGGGAGAATGAAAGAAGGATACCTGAGGAAGGAGCATATAGTTCATCAGATATTTTGTAAAACCATTGCAAAGTTAT